>JAJOZX010001043.1:677500-825000 GCA_023014485.1 Bathynomus jamesi
ACTGATAGTTTAACGTATGTGGCTAGAGGCCGCCACTCAGAATTAGCACTACTACCTAAGTCATAATAAGGTTATTTACTATGACAGAGGTCATGAGAGTTATGGAAATAAAATATGATTATACTGTTGATTTCTGACTATATTCAGTTGGGATATAAACTATTGCTGACAATCTTTGATCATTGGCTTTTAAGACGAATTTTTTATGCATATGTTCAACAAAATAGGAAATTGGCTGATTATTATTACCATTCGAAGGGTTGGTACCCTTCACAACCGAAATCAATTTCAGAAGGGGTGCATGGTATCCTCATTTCCTTTATCGTCCCAGCACGCTTCACATAAGCCATTTACACAAAGATGGGAAGGCCGTCTGTGAACCACGAGACGACCCAGGCAATGCGGGGAGCAATGGTGACATTGCATGAATATGGTGTGCCAATAAGAGAAATATCAAGACGACTAGACGTTCATCAAAGCCCTGTGGAACGGTGGATTCATCGGTATGAAATAGAAAACTCAATCGCTACTTTGCCGAGGTCTGGTCCTCCGCGTTTAACATCTCAAGAGGAAGATGCTGCGATTGTTAATCATGCCAGAGAGCATCCGTTTGTTCCAGCGACGCATATTTACAGACACCTGAACCTTCGTTGTAGCGCAAATACAGTGAACAACAGACTTCACGAGGCAGGGTATTTTTCTCGCCGTCCAGCTATAAAACCTGCATTGACGATTGAGCATAAAGAGGCGCGGATGGGATTTGCCTTGCAATACTTGCCGCAGGAGGAAGAACTCTGGAGAAAAGTTGTGTACTGTGACGAAAAAACATTTTCAACAGATAGTCATGGTTCCCTGCATTTTTGGAGGCAGCGCGGAAAACGCTATGAAGAAGGAAATGTTTTCCCGATCAAACGTAGTGGTCACATCAATCTCGGTGTGTGGGGCTGGATGTCTGGCTATGGTGTCGGAGAATTGACTCAAGTAGATGGACGCTTTACTGGACAGCAATATTGCCAGATACTGGAAGAGGTGCTGCTACCCAGTGTTCGTGCGTATCTGGTTCCAGCACCGGAACCATTTTACTTAATGGAAGATAACAGTCCCATTCATAGGAGTAACGTTGTGAGAGCGTGGTATGAAGATCACCCAGAGATTATTAATCTAATTCTGCCACCACGTTCTCCTGATTTGAATCCGATTGAAAACCTTTGGGCAATAATGATTAACGAATGGGAGCAACGCAATGAAAGAACATTTGAAGCACTTTTAGCTCACACGAGGAATAGTTGGGAGAGCTTACGCCGAACACCAAACATTCCCTACAATCTGGCCTCTTCTATGCCGCAACGATTGCAAGAAATTATTGATGCTGGAGGAAGCTATACGAAATACTGATGTTAAAGCTATGACGTAAATTTTTATGATGAATACCGAGTATCTGTGACGTCATTATGATAAAAAGACGCGGCTCTGTGCCAATTTTCTCTAAAAAATTAAAATATAGCAAAAAACATTAATTGTGAAAAGTTAATGCATTGGGACATACCAAAATATTAGAATATCTTGTTAGTCGTTACAAAAAATAGATTAAATTCATTATGTTTATTGAGTACTGCCACTATATTAAACCTTTAACAAAGACTTTTTAACTCTGCGTCTTAATACAGTAGACGCCGTTTATAGTGTCCCACTCGGTGCCAAACGAAAAGGACACTATATCCAATGCGACACTATATCCAGAGTTTGGTCTCTCGAGGGTTACAAGGTTAAAAATAGTGAATACGTACTGTTTATCAATATATTTACAACATAAACACCTTTATTATGCAATTTCTCATTAAAATGTTTTTACAATTCAACTGAAACATCAAAACTATGTTCATTTTACATTAAAACAAAACATTTTCCTTCCATGGCCATCCAGTAAGCCTGCAAACAGCACGACATCACACGTACAAGTGTAAACTAGAGCTGCCAAGTAGACTATACTAGCTGAAAAGAGACACTATAAGCGTAATCAGAGACACTCTATCCATAGCAATTACCATGTAAAAGTAACTGTTTCTTAGTTTTGAGACACTATAAGCGGTGAGACACAATATCCGGGGACACTAAATCTGGCGTCTACTGTATTTAGTTGGTCCACCCTTATCCCTGATTACGACCTCCAATCGACGTGGCGTCGAGTCGACAAGCCTCTTGCATTCTTCTGTATTTATCAAACACTTCTTCAGATCGGGAAAATTAGTTGGCCATCGTAGTACTGTTGGGATCGTAAAATCGGGATTTATTAATACAAAATTATAGAATGACAGTTTATAATGTATAAATGTAAGTTAGGTTCAATAAATGGATCGTAAAAGGTAGGAAATGGGGCTATTCTGAATTTAAACAAGAGTACGAACATGAACCACGAAGCCAGAACAAGAAGTTTAGTTTTGTTCATCCTCATATTCACGTTTGTCACATGATACCCACCTTTCGTCTTGCCCAATCATGTTCTTAAAAACAAATTAGTTTTCAAATAATACTAAATCTATATAAGTAAGAGATTTAGTAACAGAAAATAGGCCAATAAAGTTTGTTGAATACTGTAGAAAAGGTAGGAAATTCTGAAAAATACTGAAATCATGTGTTAATTTCTGTTTCTTAAGTTGTAGGTTCAATCATAAATAAACTAAAGATCAGGTGTAAAGCGAAAATGGAACAATGAAATCTGCTCGATCAAAAAGGCAGGCATCGCTAAGTCACAGAGTTAGAAAGTTGAGTCAAGAAGAATCAGAAGACAGAGTCGTCGGAAGCAGTTTCTTCATCTTAAGATCGTTTTACCTTTCCTTGTCAATTTGTTTTCAACCTTTCGATCAAACCCCGTGGGAAGTAGGACCTATATTAAGATGAGTAAATAACAGTAAATTAACTTCATTTTCGACTAGGGCCAACGACATAGAATCTTCTATCCGCGGCCCAAGGCTTATTCATGTCACGCGTGAGGCTATATCATTTCTGTGGGCCTACTTGATTTTCGGTCAAGGCTTAACCTTGTCTCTTGAATTCTATAATGTAATTTAAGGTTAAACTGATCTGTGAACATAAAATTAAACATATAAAAATATTGGTGTTTCTTAACAAAACTAAATTCATGAGTTTAATCGAACGGATCGATAAAAAAAACATTAATTCACTTAGTTGTGGTTCAGTGGAAAAGTTGAACTAATAGTCGAAAGTATTATTGGTCACGTTATCATCCTGAGTGTGGATGTGTCGTCACGCATTAACACACGAACGGGAGGAAGAAGGATGAGTCAAGTTTAGTTGTACTGCTACCCTGAACCCCGGGAAACCACGAATCCTTTAGTACTTCAATTTCATATGCATCAAACCACGCAGATGTTGCACGAGCCGCATGAGCTGGAGCCAGGTCATGTCGAAAAATAAATGGTTCGTCTCCATACAGCTGTTCTGTAGATTCCAGCATAAAATATGCTAAGATTTCATGATAAACGTGACTATGCGTTAACGTTTCACTATTTAATAAGGGTTTTGCTATTTTTTTATTTTTTCAAAACTGCCACACAGAGGTGCCTTTTTATCATAATGACGTCACAGCTACTCGCTATTCCTCATAAAGGTGTATAACTTAAAGGTATTATAAAGGTTATGAGCGTATTTCAGATAGTATTCTAATTTTTTGGTCCGGAGTTATATATACACGGTGATGCATAAATGTGTTTCATAAATAGCAGGGTGTATCCTTGAGACCAAAGTAAAGAAAGAAGCCCATATAAACATAGGTCGAGAAACCCGTAGGTTTCGAGCTATAGCATGCAACAGAAAACCTAATCTTGGAATTAACCAAACTCACCTTTGTTCACAATGGCATTCTGCCTGGGGGCGTGAAGCGGTGGAAGTATTCGCCGGCTTAAGCCGACCAGCCTGCCTCACCTCACCACCAACTCCCCCCCCTCTCTCTCTCTCTTCTCTCTCTACCTACCTCCGTCATCGTAAGCTACCGCGAACCACCATTCCCTCACTTGTTCATATTCACTCATTTTCCCCCATTAACTATCTCTCCTCTATCCTATTTTGCGACGTGCTGAGGTATGTATTCAAGAAGTAGGAACGAATTTCGAACATTTACTTTAATGAAGCAAACATATCACACTGTGTATTTGCATAAAATGTAAAAAATCTTTAGGAGTTTCATTTTTCTGTCGCGTACTATAGCTCAAAACTTATAGGTTTCTCGACCTATGTTTATATGATCTTTTTTCTTTACTTTTGTCTCAAGAATACACCCTTGCGATTTATGAAACACATACGTCCCTATTTTTAAATAAATGCTCCAAACTAAAAACAGGAATCCAGACACAAAGACAAACGCAATTGGTACATAAAACATACGGGTTTATTAACTTTAATTAAACATGTTTAATGTAATCGCCATTTTTCCTAACACAATATTCAACCTTATACAAATATTCGACACAATTTTTGGAAATAGCTCAACTGGGATGTTGTTGATTACAGTAGTGTAATAATGTTGCAATGTAAATGTTGGTCAATGTTGCAAGATGTTGCAAAGTGGTTATGCGACAAAAGGGGGGAGGTTATGCAACGAAGGGGGAGGGGTATTCAACATCAATGCTGCAAAGGGGGGTAGGGTTATGCAACAACTCAATGCTGCCAAGGGGGAGAGGGGAGGGAGCTTCGGGAGGAGAAGGGAGGATGACCTCCCCCCCCAAAGGTGCAGCCTTAACCTAAGAAAGGAAGAGAAAGGAAAAGGAGGAGGTCTTTGGGGGAGAAGTTGGGATGTCCTCACCCCCCAAAGGGAAACCTACCTAAGCCTTAACCTAAGAAGGAAGGAGGTGTTCGCCTGGCTGGAGCCAGACGCATTATGAGAGTACAGGGGCCAAGCAGCTGTTATATAGAAGGTCGTGAGTTGCCAGATACCACCATTTATTTCAATTTTATTTACATGAGTTGCCAAATAGTGTTTTTAATTGTTCAGATATACCTTATTAGGTTGACTTGCCAAATAATGTTTTTATTTATATATGGAGGGGTTACAGATACCGCCATTTAATTTAACTACTTATTTATTAAAGGCAAGATTGACTTTCTCCTTAATTTTGTTCATCAAGAGAACTAATTATTTAAACGATACCCAGTATTAAAAATAAAAGAAATACACTAGCCAATTGGCTTAGCCAAAAGAAATCGTTCATCTTAATATTCATTCTAATTAAATTTCAGAGAAATTAAAGTAATTGATAAAAGAATTAAATGAGAAGTCTATATATACTTTTATATTAAACAATAAATTTTAACAAACTTCCCGTTCTTTGTTCAGTTCCCAAATTTTAGCCAACTCCCCATATGAAAGCATGCAAGCAAGCATCCCATGCATTTTTCTATTTGCAGCATGAATAAAATAAAATAAAAATTTAGTGATGGATTCCGTACCATGTTACGGATTTCTCATCTAAACTGTAGGTCTAAGGTGGTTCAAAAACAATGCTACTTGACATCTTGTACTTTAGAACGGCTGCCTTTAGCTATAAAAGCATATGTCAGTACAGTGATTTACTCTAAAGCCAAACCTAAAATATCTATTTACTTTTGTCGTTCCTCTATATATATATATATATATATATATATATATATATATATATATATATATATATATATATACACATATATACACAGGGGTTAGACAAAATAATATGAACACCCGCTGATTTCACCGGTTATCTTTACGGACTGCTCAGACACAAAGTAAACGGTCAAATGACTGGCAATCCTATTTAAATGCGTAACAGAGAGTGTATACGTCATGTTATAACCCTCACGTTGTTTTTACAGATCTGAGTGAATTATGAATTAGCAGTTATGAAAGACCTGTCAGACTTCCAAAGAGGGCAAATTGTCGGAGCGCGGATGGCTGGTGCATCGGTGACGAAAACCGTTCAGATGTTCAATGTATCCAGAGGAACTGTCTCTATGGTCATGTCTGCATACCAAAACCATGGAAAGACAAGCACCGACAAATGCAATAGTAGACGCAAGAAGAAGCTGTGTGATCGAGACCGCCGGGTGCTAAAGCGTATTGTGACAAAGAACCATAAGACCACAGCTCCAAAAGTGACTGCAAAGCTTAACCAGCATCTTGCAAGCCCGGTATCGACCAGAACTGTGCGTCGCGAGCTCCATGGAGCTGGATACCATGGGAGGGCTGCAATTGCCAAACCCTTCCTTTCGCACATCAACATTGAGCGGCGCAGAAAATGGTGTAATGACCATAAGAATTGGTCAATGGACCGGTGGAAGAATGTAGTCTACTCCGACGAATCCTCCTTTACGCTATTTCCATGTTCCGGTCGAGTTTACGTCTGGAGACAGCCTAAAGATGCTTATGACCCCGACTGCCTGACCCCAACCGTTAAGCATGGAGGCGGATCTGTGATGGTTTGGGCAGCAATATCGTGGAATACTCTTGGCTCAGCTGTAGTACTGCATGGTAGGGTTAACGCCCAGGTCTATCTGTCAATATTGGCTGACCAGGTCCATCCCATGGTCCAAACGCTGTAGCTGGGGTCGTTAAAAACTGTCCAAAAGCTGTATGAATCAATTCCCCGACGCATTGCAGCTGTTATTGCCGCTAAAGGAGGACCAACTCCATATTAAGAATAAAAACCGCCATTTATCAAGGTGTTCATATTATTTTGTCCAACCCCTGTGTATATATATTATATATATATATTTTCTTTTATCTTAATATTAATTCATTCTTTACAGTATACTAAATTGAGAAATTTATGTATACACATTTATATTAATTTTCTCATATGAAAACAGGTCTAAAATATACAATAGATATACTAAACTGTATATTAAATTTGATAATAAACAATTTTAAATATTCTATAAAAATAATATTCATTTTACCTATAATTCGAAAGACAAGGAAGGCATACGTTAAAACAAATCTTTTTATTCGAGGAAAGGAAGATAAACTCGCGCCTGTTTCGCCGAGGCAAACCGCAAAAGTCGATTTGTCCCACTTCTCGTCTCCAAAACTGGTTTTTGTCTCCTTCCACTCGTATTATTATAATTGCCATTATTATTATTATTATTAGTATTAGTATTATTATTATTATTATTACATCATCATGAAGTTAAAAACTGACTTAAATATATACATAAGCATCACGTGATTGTTTTCCAAATTATTTATAGGCTAAATTATCATATTTCCATATGCAACAATAATATATATATATATATCTATATATATATATATATATATATATATATATATATATACAGGGTGTCCGAGAATTATCTGTACAATTTTTGGCTGTTATTAAAAGTCAACCATGAAGTGTAGAAATTTCAGTGTTGTCCCATTTTACAGAGAATCTCATTAAGTTTCTTCTGATACCAAGTTTTGACAAGTTTTTTAGAAATTCCAGTGTGTCCGAAAATTATCTGTACAATTTCATCTTTTAATAAAATTCTTGATAACACACGTAAAATTCTTAAACAAGATTATTTAGAATCTGTATTTTCAAAAGTTTCTTTTATTAAAGTAACGTTGTTACAAACATTCGATATG
Source organism: Bathynomus jamesi (assembly GCA_023014485.1). Lineage (NCBI taxonomy): Eukaryota > Metazoa > Arthropoda > Malacostraca > Isopoda > Cirolanidae > Bathynomus > Bathynomus jamesi. The sequence continues at coordinate 685,116 of JAJOZX010001043.1, forward strand.
TGCACCATCAAGGATTCGCAAAACATCCAATCGATAATCCAAATGTTGCCATGTACGCTGCAGCATATCCACATCAATTCGCTCAATAGCAGCTGTGATTCTTGCTTTTAAATCATCAATGTCTGTCACCCGTGTACAAAAAAGAAAAAAACTTGTAAAAACTTGTTATCAGCAAAAACTTAATGAGTTTCTCTGTAAAATGGGACAAAACTGGAATTTCTACACTTCATGGTTGACTTTTAATAACAGCCAAAAATTGTACAGATAATTCTCGGACACCCTGTATATATATTGTTGTTGCATATGGAAATATGATAAATTCGCCTATAAATAATTTGGAAAACAATCACGTGATGCTTATGTATATATTTTAAGTTCAGTTTTCAATATATATATATATATATATATATATGATGAATAAAACCACGAAGGAAAGGAAACACAAAATGGTGCTCAAGCGCTTTCGTCTAATGACATCGTCATTAGACGAAAGCGCTTGAGCACCATTTTGTGTTTCCTTTCCTTCGTGGTTTTATTCATCATAAATATTTTTCACGTGTTACCTTCGTGAAATAATTTTCATATATTATATATATATATATATATATATATGGTGGTGCAAATTACAGTAGTAATAATAATAGCTTACTCGGTTTTCCTTCTCACCGAATTGTTCATTTTAACAAGGGTCAAGCTTTTCACTCCGCCTTATACCTTCAGTTTAACGTGGAATCCAAACTAAGCTGCAGCACGGGCAGGCTGAAATCACAACGTCATTGCCCGGACTCGATCTCTCAACCAGCACACCAGCGTCTTAACCACTAGGATACCTTGGGCGCCCATTTATCTACCAACCCCAGCAGACATTCATTTTCATGATCTAAACACAATTTAATCACACTCCTACGCGAGAATTGGCAGGTAAAAAGTCAAGCCGAATACATTAATCAAAGTTGAGGATCGACTAGTATGACCGCAAACATATATTTTGCAAATATTTGAAACCATCGTGGTGGAGACTGCAAGTGGCAATTAACACACACACATACACACACACACACACACACACACACACACACACACACATATATATATATATATATATAACCAAATCCACAGGTCAGGAATCTTGGGAAAGCTGAGAATAGGATGACCGCAAATAATAATAATAATGCAAAAAAACATTCTGCTTGTAGAGATCTAGATTTCTTATTTTCTAATGATCTTTGTGTCATCGGATGTTACTGTGCTGTCTCTGGTAATGATCTATGTCAGGATTATGAAGAATAGCGGCGCTAATTCTGTTTCCTGTGGTACTGAGCTGAGAGGCTCTGATGAAGATATTCCTATAACGACTTGCCGCCGCTCAAGTTGTCCATCTCCCTATCCAAAATGGGAAAAATTGAGGATCAAATAGTATGACCGCAAATAACAATATTAATGTAAAATATTGTCATGAGAGAAATGCAAATGTTGATCAATGTTGCAAATGGGCGAGGGATATTGCATAAAGGGGTGGGTTCTAAAATGGGAAACCGAGAAAAGTATGGGCGCAAATGCAATTATTGTCAAGTCAGAGATTGCAACTGGCAATACATGATGTGAGCATTAAATCTACGGAGAGAAGATAAAGACACCATTAGTCGACCAATCAGGACGTCGAAAGCATGGACTCGTAATATAGGTGCTACGATTGGTACACAAATTTATCATAACCCTGCCCAGTTACATTGACAACCAATCATTAAACTTACGAACCGCCTATTAGTCTTTTGGGGTGGTGCTTGTCGATCATGCATATTAAAGGAAATATTTTCAGCTGGGAGTCACAGTAGTTATTTTCACCAGTGAATAAACATTTCCTCCGTCATGAATCAAGAACTTTACAGTTTACCGGAATTATATCAAGATGGTTACGTTGTAGCGATGTCCACAATTAATCTTTTTAACCCTGCTGACCGGCATTGATTATGTCCAACGCAAACCGTTGATGATATTTGCAATGACGCTCCTTACGATCCGACGCAAGGGACTGCCGTAGAAATGTAAGTGCCTGTAATGTTATTTTTTGTAGCCAATTATTCGCAAACTTGTTATTTATTTAATGTGCCTGTCAGAAAGAGCACTGTTCTGGATTATTTCATCATATATATGGAGGGTTGTAGTAATTCATCTCATCACATTAAAAATGCTTCATTTAGGTATCCGCAATTATAGATTAGTTTGCAATTAATATTATGCTAAAGTCCTGTTTTTGATACATTGATTTTTTTATACAGTCTTTTGCATGTTTTAAATAATTTTATAAATTCCGTAATAAATGTTATTCGGAATTATCTCTTAAAGGAACTCCTCTGAGCGGTTCAAAGATACCTTCACATTGTAATACTCTTACTATATGTATACTCTGCATATGTTTTGGGTTTTTATTAAAAAAGCTTCAGTATGAACTAATGAATTATTCTTTCTCCTTTAAGGTCCGATGAGGATTTGACACGTGTTATACAATCTTTTCGTTTTGAAGAAACCCATGTCATGGACCTGAATACGGAGGTAGAAGATTTACCGAGCAGTCAGCCCAACGAATGTCACATCATTAACGAAATAATGTAAGTATTTTTTTATGTTTCGATCTTTTTTGGGGGGAAGAAGACAATGTATTTTCATCAATTTATTAAGTGAAAGAAATCATGTTTTTAGTACAATAACCATCTTAAGGTGCAGAATATACAAACTAACATTATTGGTTACAAATATATATATACACACGAACAAAACATCATACTATACAACGAATACGCACAATCAGAAATCGGCTTTTTATCTGTCTGCATACCATCTCGTCGTTTCGTTGAGTGTGACATGGGTCGAATAATTTTTAAAAATTTACAAAGTCTTTACCACGTGAAAATGCATGAGAAATGAAAGGCAGTACATCCTACATGTATTACTAAAATATCCTTGCAGCCGGAAGGGATGCCATACAACTTCGGGGATATGTAACTGATCGAGAAATTTTACAATAACAGGGTCACTCCAGGGTTGAGTCCCGAGTGAATCAAAATAGTACATGCGGTCCCTATTTTTAAAATAGATTGCAACCCAATGAATCCCTTCACTACCAATAACATCTGTGTTCACAATAAGGCTACCGCAATTTCTCATATATGGCAACTTCAATGATTCCTTCTTCGCAAATTTGGAACGTGTGATTCGTTCACTATTCATTACTCCCTGAAGTGTATTCGCATCCATTTTTTAAAAGTCAGTGACAATGCTCCTAAATCTGTCTACTTCTATTAGGGCTTGTGACTCGAGGTAAACTAGTACACTTATAGGCGCGTCTATAGGCTTGGCGAATTCCAATCTAACTGAGATGTTTCCACTCTGTTGTGGACTTAAGTGTGTATTTACACTAGCAGATAAGTCAGGTGCGATGTCAAACGGATAAAGGTTAAATTGATCAATGAATTCTTTCTGCGTTACCCCAATCCAGAGCTCATCACAATCAACTGCAATATAGGCCAGATTACTATATGCTCCCGCGCAAAACGGTAACACAGCATCTGATGAATAGTCTGTATCCAATGTTCCTCCCAACGCAACGCCATTAACGTATAGAGTTATATTTTGAAGGCCGAAATTCTCGAATTTAAAGGCATTCCTTTTATATTTTCCATTCACCGAATTGTGATCCTGCATTCCATTTAATATCCTTTTAGGAAGATTTCCCAGGGCTATGTTTTCTATCTGTTTCGATGTCAACCCTGCTGGCACCGTGTATAGTTTGATTTGTACTCTGTTAATTGGGTATTTTACTGTGGCGTGTTGTAAATTTTTCTCAATTTCTATTTGTTTAGGCGAACTTAATTTCACTCGCCGTACGCGGAGGTATGTCTCCATAATGTGAACCACAATGGGTTTTGCTCCCTCTTCTTGATCAGCATCCAGATTTAAACAGATCTCAAGATTTCTCCTGGAATGTGAAATCTGTATGCAGGCGTCCAAAACACTCGTATATCTTCTTTTTAGAATTTTTAAATATGTCCTTTATACTACTTTCGTCTTTAGCTTGATAATATCCCTCGGCACTTAAAAAGGTAGCCTTCGCTTCTTTGTTGACCTGATTTAAATATACGTCACACTGGTTGAATATGGAGTGCAGAAAGTTTGTTTCAGGGTATACAACATATTTGTCATTGCAGTCCGTTCCATCAGAATGGGCTATATGTAGTTTAGCGTACATGTGCACACAGCTTGGGTAAAAAAAGTACGGGCCTGAGCTGGGTATCACGAATTCTATAGGAGCACTCGGGGAACTAATTGTGTTTAAAGGGTTAATTGTAATAAAGTCACTGTGTTCAATAGAAACTTGAGTTGGGGGCATATCAAAGAGGGACAGCTCCGATTTACAACATTGTGAACTACACGGATGGATGAAGCGTGCCATGACGAGTTAGAAATAGTGCCTCCCCTCTCGACAAGTAGTAAACAAACTATGATTCATGAGATCAATGTCCTTAGCTTATATCAGTCAAAAAAATGGTCAACCATAGGTTTTATTCGCTTAGAACACGTCTTTTTTGATATCCTTTACGTTTAATGCCACGTGATGGTAATCCTTTCTTCCGGACAGTCCTCTTCTTCTTCCCACCACCACGCATTTTTCTCTTTGCATCTTTGACGATTTCTTCCCGTTTACGCTTTAAGTGTTTTTTAGAGCTTCTTTAGGTTTAGCCCCAGCCAACATGTCTTCTGTATTGTTAAGACCTGATTGTAGAGCGTTCCTTCCGAAGTATCTGGCACCCATCTTCAGCAAAGGGACAGCCGTACGTAGTATGTTTGAAAAAATGGATCCAAGTCCACTACCATGCTGGTATCTCACCCCTCGATAGACTGTGAAAGGCTTTCTGTTCATTATAACTCAGTGCGTCGAAAGTGCAGCTTCACTGTTAAGCTCCCATCACCGAATGGGAATTTTTTTCCCTCAATTGTTCTTATATATATATATTGAGATATTGGTTATTAGATTAGTTGCGACATTCACATAATGGGGTCTGTCATATGTAATACTTAAACTCCTTCCTCTATGGTTGGGAATGTGAGCAATGCGCAGCGGGCGTGCCTGGGTATCCTCAACAAACTGGTGCGCCACTATATTGCTGTAAATATAGTACATGTCGGGGTGTATAGCCAGCAACAATTTCTCCAATTTCATCTGATACATTAGGCTGGACAAGTCATGTTGTACCTCGTGAAATGTGTCTTTTTGGAAGGCTGATCGATATCGTCCCTAGGTCATAATTTTGAACACTCTTTGGTCTTTAATATTTCTGTTAGCCTTTGATTTTAGGATTAGAGTATGTGCAGAGTTTCATTTGTTTACGATTTCGTATACTAAATCAGTCGTAAGATTTGAGTTTATTAAACTTACGTTTAAGTCTCTCACAACATCCTCAGCCGAACCATAACGGCCCGGACCTAGTGTTACTACTGTACTGTAATACCGTGTAACCTCAGTCCGGGCGATATGTATAGTTTCATCCCGAGTTACCCCGGCTTTTTCACACTCATCAGTGTCTCTAAGAATCATAAAAACGGTATGTTTATAATCAATATTTAAAAAGAGGGTGTCCAGCTGAATTTCACATATCCCCACCTCATACGAATCACTACCCAATTCAATGGGTCCATGGAGTTCTGTTTCAAAGTTGGCTAGTGTGTTGTTAGGGTGTACAAACAGGGACGACGAGGATGGGAGTGTGACGTAGAAATGGTTAGGAGCCATGTTTCATACTATTTAAGCTTCATTATTGCATCGGCTTTTATAGAAGTGTTGAAGCTTTCTGGGTACCCTAGCCATTTCACCAGGTACATTTTTCTCTTTCCTTAACCTTTGCTTCCTAAAATTTTCTCAATTTTAAACACAATTTTTCCTAAATTAAATGCCACTTTCTGCAACTCCTCGCGGTAAAAGCCTCCTGCGATTTCTTCCCCATTCAAATCTTCAACGTAATACATCATTGTAACGCGCGTAGTATTAGAAATAAATTAAATGAATTTAAGGCGATAATTTATTCCGGCAACTATGATATAGTTGCTATCACTGAAACTTGGTTAAATACCGTGACTCGGGACTTGTTGGGGGAACTTGATATACCTGGTTTTAAACTCTTTACTAATGATAGGTTACATAGGTTTCGTGGAGGCGTTTTGCTGTACATTCGTAATTCCCTTAGGGCTATCGAGGTTAAGTTAGATTTTCCGGCAGCAATTAATGCGATATGTGTTGAAGTTAGGGCGCGTAGTATTAGTTTTAATTTTGTTGTTGTTTAAAGACCTCCCGTTCAACCCCTCGATACAGATACTAGATTTTACTCACTTCTTGGTAATTTTATTGACAATCGGAATAGTATAATTGTCGGAGACTTTAACTGCCCTAATGTTAATTACGAGAATTTTACTGGTAATGAGGAGGGTTTGAGATTGGTTGAGTTTATGGACGATAACTTTTTACGACAGATAGTTACCGAACCAACGCGCGGTGCCAATATTTTAGATTTGGTGATGACGAACGGCGAGAATATAGTCGAAGGTTTAGAAGTAGGCGAGAGTTTAGGATGTAGTGATCATCAAATTCTTAGGTTCAAGTTAGCGATAAAAAACACTAAGGATAGTAACGTAATAGAAGTCCCTGATTTTCGTAGGGCTAATTTTGATAGTTTTGCGGATAGGATGAGAGTAGTGGACTGGGATAACTTATTTATGGGTAATGACACAAATTTGCGTTGGGTGGCGTTTAAAGAAAGTTTTAGGAATATTGAAAGGGAGTTTATTCCTCGTAGGCCCAAGCGCGCTAGAAATCGTGGTAGGCCGAAGTGGTGGACTAGGGAAATAGGCGAGTTCATAAACGAGCGTAATAGAGCGTATAGACTTAATAAGCGCAATGACACGGCAGCTAACTTTAATAGATATATCGAGCTTAGACGTCAGGTTAAAAGATCAGTTAGGAATGCCAAACGTAATTTAGAGATACTTATAGCTGCGGATAGTAAACATAATCCCCAAAAGTTTTTTGAATATGTAAATAATCGTAAGCCGGTCAAAGATAACATAGGTCCTCTAGTGGATGTTAATGGCGCTTTGGCTTCTGACGCTCAGGCGATGGCGGGTATTTTCAATAACTTTTTTACGACAGTTTTTACCGTAGAAGACGTAAATAATGTCCCCGACGTGGACGATATCGTTCCATTTAGTAGCGAGACTATTTTGGATGAAATAACTGTTTACGAGGCTGAAATTGCGCATTATATCGATAGGCTAAAAGTTAGCAAGGCTCCAGGCCCTGACGCTTTTTATCCCAGCCATTTGAAAGATTTGAAAGACGTTATCGTAGGCCCCTTAACGAAGATCTTTAATCAGTCACTCGAAACGGGGATTATTCCTGATGACTTCAAATTAGCTAACGTCACACCTATTTTTAAAAAAGGCGACCGCGCAGTACCTAGCAATTATAGACCCATTAGCTTAACGTCAATTGTCGGTAAACTTTTGGAATCCGTAGTTAGGGATCGTATCATCGATCACTTAGAAAGTAGATTTGATTAATAGTAGTCAGCATAGGTTTCGACGCCATAGGTCTTGTTTAACTAATTTGTTAGCATTTTATAACGAAATAATGCGCGAATACGATAGGCATAGAACAGCTGACGTTATTTATTTAGATTTTAAAACGGCGTTCGATACAGTTCCGCATAGGAGACTAATTGCGAAGGTCAAAGCGCACGGTGTACGTGGTCAGGTAGCTAACTGGTTAGAAGAATGGCTTCGTGCTAGGAGACAGAGGGTCGTAGTTAATGGTAGTGAATCGGGGTGATTAGATGTAGGTAGCGGTGTCCCTCAGGGTTCAGTGTTAGGCCCATTCCTATTCGTAATTTACATTAACGACATAGATGTAGGATTGACTAGTAACGTGTCAAAATTCGCGGACGATACTAAAATAGGCGGTAAGGTTGTTAACGAGGACGATAGTAATAGGCTCCAAGACGATGTAAATAGGATTATGGAGTGGACAGAGAAGTGGCAGATGCAATTTAACGTAGACAAATGTAAAGTTTTGCATATAGGTTCTCGCAACAATAATTACACGTACACGATGGATGATAGGGAATTAGCGAGCGTTGACGAGGAAGTAGATTTAGGCGTACGCGTATCTAAGGATTTAAAGGTTAGGAACCAGTGCCTGGAGTCTTGCGCAAAAGCTAATAGGATGTTAGGCTTCATAGCGCGTAATTTCGAATTTAAATCGAAGGATATTATATTGCCCCTTTACAAGTCCCTAGTCAGGCCTCATTTAGAATATGCCGTTCAGTTTTGGTGACCGTATTTGCGTGAGGATATTGATAGGTTAGAAAGGGTTCAGCGTCGTGCCACGAAACTTATTCCGTCATTGCGCAACAAGCCTTATGAAGATATTATTAAAGAGCTAGACCTGTATTCACTGGAAACTAGGAGATTAAGGGGGGAGCTTATTGAAGTTTTCAAAATCGTTAATAACATCGATAACGTAAATTTTGACAAATTGTTCACTTTCGATAATAGTAATACTTGCAATAACGGATTTAAGTTGCGTGGCAGACGTTTCATTACTAATATCGCTAAAAACTTCTTTACGTTTAAAGTAATTGATAAATGGAATAATCTTCCCGCGTCAGTCGTTCATTCTACCAGCGTTAATATGTTTAAGAACCGTCTTGACAGACATTTTAAAAATATTAACGTTGTTTAAAATAAAAAAACAAAGTTAGCAACAGGAGCTCTGGTGGTGGTGCTCGAGGATGAGTCTGTTGACGATGAATGCCAGCTTGTGACATGCCAGCGTGTGATGCCAGCAATAAAATAAAAAAATAAAAAAAATTAGACTAACACGAACGTAGATGTAGCTCGTAGCGTAAACTAACCCACGTTTTGTTTAACTTTACCTACTTTTTTTTTCTTATCCCCTCCTTACTTTGCATGTCTGTAACTCTCTTTCTTGCATGTTTGTAGTTTGCATGGTATGACAGTGAGTTAAGAATGTGTTTGCAATTGCATGGTTTGTAAGCGTTCTTATTTTACTTCTTTTCATCTTTCACCCCTCTCCTATTCTCTCCGACTATTTTTCTGACTTGTCGGCAGTGGCCGGCGGATGATGATGATGAGTCTTTTTCTCTTTTTCTGAATGAATGTTAACCCACGAGTGATAGGTGTTCCTCCTTACTTAACCCCTTATTCTCTTCTCTTAACCCCCTACTCTTTCCTTTCTCTCGGGCTAACCTTAGAGTGGATCTTAGGGTCTTTGTTAGCCTTAGCTTCTGTAGATCTGTACATCATTATCTCACCTTTAGGTCTCATAGCCCTAACTTTAAAAATCTCACGTGTCCATCCTTGCTCAAATCCCTTCGCGAATTTATTTCCCGAACGCGATAGCCTTACATAATCACTGATTTTGAAACCCGCAGAGTGTGGTGGTGGTGGTGTTCCATCTCTTCTCACCTCTGGGCGCGTATCTCTTCCTAAAACTTCGTTAAGTGTTGTCCCAATCGTGCGATGGTGTGAGCGGTTGTAGGATGAGGCCAATAATTCTAGAATGTCTAGAAATCTGTATGTGTTTTTATGTGTAAAATAGCGGTGCATGCGTTCCTTTATGGTACGTTGAACTCTTTCAGCTAAAGAAGCCTTATGTAGAGAATTTGTAGGGGAATAGCTGATATTAAACTCTGTCAACATGTTCTGAAAAGCACGGCCTATAAGTTCCTTCCCCATATCCGTACAAAAATAGCCAGGAACCCTGTTTTCTTTCAACATCAGCGTTTTGGTGGCTTTCGCAACTGTTTCAGTTGATTTATTTTTTAGAGGAATTAGCCACAGATATCTAGAGAATACATCTATTATGAATAGAATGTAGCGGTAGCCATCGTTGTACACTGAATATCTTTGCATGTCTGTTAAATCTGCTTGCCAAATAGAGTCAATCGAAGCAACTGTTGTCTTGGCTGTTTTAAACCTTTTTCTCACAGGTTTATGAAGTGTATAAGCGTCCTGCTCCCGCAAAAATCTCTCAACATCTTTTTTCCCTACTCCGTAAACACTTCTGTAGAGTCTACTTACGCCTCCATAGGAGGCTGGGTTAGAAATGTCATAATAACGTCTTCTTAATATGTTAGCCATTTGCGTATTTTAGAGGCACGTGGGTAGGGTTGACCGTTGTTTAACCTCTTCTTCTCCTCTTCAGAGTGTTACCGCCGGGGTGATGGCGTCTTCAATTGTCACATGCGAGCATGTTCCAAGTCTTTTAACCTGTTCAGATTTCCTATCAATTTTTGGGACATTTATTTGTTGTAGTCTTGCTTTAATATGCTTCCATCCTGATGGTGAGGGCCTATCCCACTTTCTCACCAGATCATGGACAATGTCTACGATATTCGATCCCTGTACCTTTGTCCTTCCACAATGATCTCACCTGTATCGGTCCATTATGGCGGGTCCTCATTCAATAGATTATAAAGACTTAAACCTTTATTCCTCAATGTATGTGGGAGGGTGCTTTTTAATACATGCTCGATATGTTGTGTGGCCGACCCATTAATCTTTGGTTGGTCAGCTCTATCGTCGGACAGGTCCTATGTCACCATGTCCATCGTTCCCGTGCTGTGCCTAATAACCACGGGAATCTCTGTCGGGTTCTTATAATTTTCGTACTCGTGAAGAAATTTCTGCAGAGCTTCTTGGTATAAGATTCTTTTCTCATCAGGTGTTTTTTCACTGTTTAATAGGGCTAGCAATTCGCTTTCCATTCTTTTAAGCCTGCTTTTACGGGGATCTAGATCCGTGTCTGGATTCTTTCTTTGCAGTGAAGCATACACCTCGTGTGGAATCACTACCACTTTCTTCATTATATTAATCTAGTCAGTAAAGGACCCAAAACTGAAAATAAGATGGGGAGGAATGACCCTCCTCTTTGTACAATAATTCGTTTTTTCTTCCCTACAGTTTGACTTTTACGAGCGAGTGCACGTATTATGTTCTTGTAACGGCGTAGGCGAGCCTTCTGAGGTGGTTTCATTGATACATTGCAATTTATAACGTTAAGACAGATTTCACAGATGCATTTTAAAAAGTCGGAGTCGATATTTTTAAAACATCTGCTGCATTGCCGGGGCAGTCGATGATAGATTTTTATTAATTCATGGTATTTCTTTAGTCTCTTTGTCATTCTGGAATATACACCGTTTCAGGCTCGTTTGGAAATATATTCGTTCTTAGAAGCACCCTAAACGTGTTTCGCGGATGAAGGTCGCAAAGCAAATATCCGTAACGCGGACTTGTAGCTTCTTTATAAACTTACAAAAACTTCTTCCGCTGATTCTGGAACATTTGATTGGCGAATACCCCAATTTGCGATACATCTCTACGTTGCGCGAATAAGACTAGATATTCTGTATTTAACGACACATCGCGCATGTATCTATTTTTGAAAAATAGATTCTGATTGATGAAAAACACGCTTATGTTAAGATGGTGGGAGAATACTGTAAATGTCTCGGCAAACGCTTTATCCATCTCCAACATGAGATCGTCAATTACAATTACATTTCCCTTTAACGAATTAACGTCTTATACACCTTTGTGGAACAATATATCACCTTGGTACTCGTTCAACACTGATTGATACGTCGAATAGCACCATATAACTTTATGCACAAATTTCGAGAACATCTCTCCCGTTTCTTTAATGATTTTAAGCATAAAAACAGTTTTACCACATCCTGTACGTCCAGATATAATACATGTGGATGGGCTCCTGAACCTAAATTTTTCAACAGAATCATTTCTAACACGTCACACTCCTAAGTGGGTCATTTACAAAATATAATAAATATTTAAGTGATGACCCTTATATTCTACAGTCTTGCTTTTCTCTTCTCCCACAGAACTGTGAATGACGATGAGGTACCCGCCCAGCTTGTGCACAGGAGAAAGTTCTAAGCTCCACCCACCTGTATGATTGATCACGTGACTCCTGCTAATACCTGGGCATATCTCTTCCCTGCGTGCTCAGTTGATCGCAGCAAGCCCTGGATCTCAGACGTGTATTCTCCCGCGTAGACGAAAAATAGTAATGGTTACCTTTAATATTGCGTGTCCGACATTTATGAAGTGGTATTGGACAAAGTACCAAGATGTGGTGGATACTGAAAAACTCCCTATTCCACCCTCCTTTGATACTTTTAAAGCTCATTGAATCGTGCGAAGGAACAAGAGGTACAAATACTCTACGGCTATTCTGGCGAGAGCATTGTAGGATTTCGTGGTACAAGTGATGTATTGAACTATGTTGTAAGATTAAACTTTATAAAAGCTTACATATACCATGAAGTAGAGGATACAACACGTGCAGAAGAGAAGCAACGGATATGGATAGTGAGTCTTGTTGATGAGTGATGTGACAAGTGATATTATGTCATGTTACATCATACCAACTACTCGTACCCTACGGTTGAGAATGTAAATCTTGTCATCATGGAGAATCTTAAGTATTCTTACCACTATATTAATATATATCATGACGAGGTTTGTAGTGAGGTTGTGGCTAATGGCCTGTGTGAATTTTTAAAAGACTTTAGAGACGAGTATCGCATGCTAAACAAAAATGAAAAATATGGTAATGTTTCTCTCAAATAGTGCGCCGGAGTATGAATAAAATGTGTTTAGTTCGTGAAAATCCCCCTATGCAAAAATGTCTGGTGCGTATTCTGGGGAGTGGGAGTGATAAAACATTAAAACCGGTATTACTTCATGTACCGGAAAATTTCCCAAAACATCTCAGAGTTTGAACCAACTGGACGTGTGCTCCTCGAATACGATGGAACTTCCTTTGAGCAGCATTCTCAACGCCGTGTACGATGTGTCCGTGACGAAGTCGTTGCGCGTGTTCAGGCGTAAAACCGGTGCCATTAACTACGTACTGGAAACGACTTGTAGACAAACAAGCAAACGGAATGTTGTTTATTTAAGTGTTGAGGAGATGAATAGAATCTTCGTGGTAGTTGAGAAGTGGAGTGAGGATCGTTATAAAATTCCTGCAGCTGTAGGTACAAGAAGAGAGCAGATTAGTGACACCCCCTCATATGCCGTTGTTTGTACGTTGTGTATAAATAACGATCAGCCATTCATTAATATACGACTGATGTGGAAGAATGTATCAGATAACAACGTTCTTGTCGATACGCGAAACCGTTTCATCCTCGACAGAATGTTTGAAATCGTCGGATTCCGCAAGCTGAAGCCTATATTAGACGCGCGTATTACCGATATGCTTTATTTTGATACGGTTCTTGAATACGCATACACCGCTCTGCTCGATGGGTTTCCAGAGTGTAGGACTGAACAAGGCGAGAATGGTCTAGAGCTGGATGCTTATTTAAAAGGTTTAGACTCTTTGAAATATCATAAACTCTGAAGAACTATTTCTTCATATAATGAGCAGCTGTCGTAACGACTTAGAAGATTATTTCAACTGCCGCTATGCAGTGTGAAGAAGAGTTCATGATTGAAAAGCTCTGGTCGGTAAAAATAAACTCTCGATTGTAAAGGAGTTTTTATAAACTTGTATTTAATAATGATGTTGTGGCTAACGATGACCTCTTTGTACGTGCTTTTGATTGTATTCTAGTCGTATTTAAAGATAACTTGCTACCCGGATGTAAAATGGGCACAAAAATAGTTTTGAACGATATGAAGGCCATTTATATAGAGTATAGGTATTATATTAAGCCGCGTTTACTGCGTAGTGCAAAGCAATAATGACGTGACTGTAGACTCGATTACGTGTGAGTTTAGTGTTTTGCGCAATAGAACAAAGTGAATGTATTTTGATGAATTTTCAATATATTTAATTATTTAACATAATTGTGTGTGTATGTATATATATATATATATATATATATATATATATATATATATATATCCTGTACTGCTATGTTAATGTTTATACTCCATCGTTTTGTATTTCTTATTTTTTATTTTTTTATTTTGTGCAGTAGAAGATAAAGTGTATATATTTATTTTAAATATATTTAATTATTTAATATAATTGTGTGTATATATATATCTCCTCTACTGTTATGTTGATGGTTATATTATTTTTTATTTTATTTTTTTGATTATATACATATTCCTCGTTCATATTTCTTATACTATTATTATTTTTATTTTATTTTTTTGATCATATATATTCCATCGTTTGATTGTATATTTATTTTCTATATATTTCTGATTCCAGTAATTCGTCTAAATAAACCGAATGATGTAATGGTGTTTTATTTAATTCTTTTGGTTGTAAACGATATTATTTAATTATACCAAATTGCTGGTTACGCCTTCTAAACCGACTGACGGATTTCTAAGCCAACTGTAAAGAATATATGCATTAATTAAATAAATAGCGCTATCTGCCAACTCAACCTGTACACCTGAACAAGCCATTTACGCCTTCTAAGCCAACTGACGGATTTCTAAGCCAACTGTCAATAATATATACTTTAGTTAAATAAATAGCGCAATTTGGCAACTCAACCTGTACACCTGAACAAGCCATTTACGCCTTCTAAGCCAACTGGCGGATTTACACCTTATAAGACAGCGGGCGCTCAGATGAAGTCTTAATATGCGCTTGGCTCCTGCCAAGCGAACACTTCTCTTCCTCTCTCTGCTTCTCCTCTCTTTCTCTTGGGGGATAACTCCGCCTCCAAGTTGCATAAACCTTGTGGCTCTTGCAACATTCCCCTCCCCCTTCATTGCACAACCCCTCCCCTTGCCGCATAACTATTTGCAACATTGGTCAACATTTGCAATTGCATTGCAACATTCTTGCACTCGTCCATTTTGCGCCAATACTACTTATGCTGTCTGCTTAAGTTCCTCATTTCTTCCATATCTCAAGAGCTAAAATTTCTCGGTGTTAAAATTCATGTTATTGTCTTTTAATCATTTATATATTCTGCTGTGTCCCTTTGTAGGGCCTCCACCTCTTCTGCACTGCCGATTCTTCTGTTGATCTTTGTATCGTCAGCAAAGAATGTTACTATACTGTTGTCGGCTACTTCGTCGTCCCCACAGCGAAGGGTCGTAACTTGATTTCTGTGACTTTTCAGGAGAGCATGAAAACTAATTTCCTCTTCCTTTACAGTAGGATTACTTGAAAAGTATTCACAGCTCCACAATGAAATGTTGTCACGTTTACCTTTTAATATATAAGTTTAATAATATAAAACTGACTCTCAGAGGAATGAATAAGTCAGTTTTATTATTCGAACGAATGATCGTACCTTACATACGACTTTTTCTGATAACAAGAATTACTGTAAACACAATTTACAACAAAACATAGTGTTATTTCTCCTCACCCATCAGACATTGATCTACAACGATTAGTCAAAATCTGCAAGACATCACGACAATCATTTCTAGCTATTTAACTCAAAACCATCCAAAATCGACTTACGACCCATCGCTGTGGAGACGACGAATTCATTGTCTATGTCTGTTAATATGATAATGAATAGGAGTGGGGGTCAATACCGTTCCTTGTGGTACTGAGCTGCGTACTTCCGATTCTGATGATGATACACCTTGGAATTTTACAATCTGCTGACGTTCTCCTAGAAGTTGTAGATCCATTTGCCCACTTTGCCTGTTATATTAGCCTTTCATTTTATGTGCTATTATGTCGTGATCACACTTGCCGAATGTTTTAGCAAACTCTGTGTATATGTCGCGCGTGTGCGCGAGCCACTGCCCGCTGGCGACTTTTAGGATGAATGCACTTTGGGCAATCCAACGAAGGTGGTCCTTGTTGGTTAAGCTCGGCCTTAGCCGTAGCGCATCCGAGTAACAATAAACAGTTTCTCCCAAGTTTTTTTCCCGAAGGGGTGAATGGAAACACTTCAGTTCTAAATTGGAGTTTTCGTTCACTCAAATGATTTTTATTACGCAGAGTGTATACAGAACGAGGCACTGAAGGAGGAAAATTAATTTACAGCCTCTTACGATAACCACTGAAAGCTCAGGCAGGGGTTCACAGGGAGAGAGGTGCAACCTCTTTTCACAATAGCTTAGGCAGGAATTTAAGGGGAAAGAGGTGCAACCTCTTGTAACAATGGCCCAGGCAGGAATTTAAGGCGAGGGGGCTCGGCCTCCTCGGGTAAAGGCTAAGGCAGGAATTTAAGGCGAGGGGGCTCGGCCTCCTCGGGTAAAGGCTAAGGCAGGAATGATTTAATTTACAATACAAGAAATAAATAAGTCTAAATTTTGGGGGAGTGCAGTTGAAGGTTAAGCTCCCACTTTAACTGGAGAGCTAAAGAATTCTGACGTTAAGCATAATTTAAGCATGCAACGAAATTTAGAAAGATAAAAAAATTAACAAAAAAATACTAATTTTTGTAAGGTATACACGTTTGGATGGCGACATAATGTCGGGGTGCCGATATGTACCAAGTACATTACGTACATTTATAACATCATATTAAGTTATTTCCGTTAATTACAATTTTAGCAAGTTGTTAATTGACAGATCTGATACTGAAGTAATCTAAATGGGGGTAATGGGGGATGGGTGTGGTAATGGGGAGGGGTGGGGGTAATGGGGGAGGGGGTTAGCCCCCAAGTTGTATGAATGGGGGTGAGGAGGTTTTGGGAGATACCAGATTCAGAAATGTTGACACAATGTGAAGCTCAAAATTTTCACGGCTGGGTTCTTTTTTTGTAGTTTAGCCTGTCTAACCGTCAGCGAAGTGACGGGAACTGTACTAGTTTATATAATGAAGGAGAGTTCTCCGTTGTTCTATAATTTAAAGGGGATTAACAACAATGTTATATATTTATAGTTAACAGTAATTACGCCAAATTATGTAAAATATTATTAGAAGAATGGTTGGTTATTATAGTTTGAAAGCCTAAAAGCCAGCGATGATGAAAACGGAGGAAAAATACAGTTATTTTCCATTGGAAATACACAGACATTTATGATAACGTAACACATAAGTAGCATAGAATTTGAATGACAGTTAGGTAGAAATAGTAAGTACAAGTAATGAGAACGTGGATAACTAGGTGACGTAAGCAGATAACGAGCCAGTAGCCTGACATGGAAACAATACAGTACAGGGTGCCCCATAAGTCCGGCATCATAGGAAAAATAATAAAAAAAGGCAAAACAAAAGCTTTTATTTACAGAACGTGCTCAATATGTCCACCATTGTTTTCAATACACAAATTCAGACGTGATACCCAGTCAGCAAGCACACGGTGAATGATGTCAGGAGTAATGGTGTTACATGCCCCAATAATGCGCTGCCGAAAATGTTCAACACTCCTCGTTTTCTCTGCGTATACCAGCGCTTTCAAGTGGCCCCAGAGATAAAAATCTAGTGGCGTGAGATCCGGGCTTCTAGCTGGCTATTCCACAGGCCTTCGACGTCCTATCTAATGACCAGGGAATTGTTGGTACAGGTATTCCCTTACTTGGGTGCTGTAATGTGCAGGAGCCCCGTCTTGCTGGAACCATGTTGGGAAATTTCCTTCTTCGTTCAAGACACTGGGAAATGCTTCTTCCTTGAGCATACGTAGGTAGGTGCCTCCAGTGACATGTTCATCGAAAAAGAGGGGGCTATGATGCGATCTTTCCAAATGCCACACCATACCATCACCCGAGATGCACCTTGTTCCTTTGAAGAGGTATATCAGTGAGGGTTGTTTTGAGACCAGTAGCAGGTGTTCTGTCGATTTACCTCACCATTTCCATAAAAAACAGCCTCGTCACTGAACAGAATGGTGGACGAGAAATTGGCATCCCGAGCATATTGTTCCGTAGCCCATTCACAAGATTCCATCCGCCGGTCGGGATCATCTTCGCTTAATTTCTGTAGGATCTGAAGTTTATATGGATGCCATTTGTGAGCCTGAAGAATGCGATGGATGCTACTTTTCGACACTCCTGTCTCGGCAGACAATCGCCGAAGAGACTTATTGGGACTTCTGTTAAAATGAGCCAGGATAGCAGTCGCTGTATCATCGTCAGTGGACCTCCTTGAAGGTCCACTGCGTGGTTTATCTTCCATGGATCCTGTTTCCTTAAACTTTGCAACAAGTCTGCTAACACAACTCTGTGTTATTGGCTCGCGGTCTGGATGCAGTCTGTTAAATTCAGCAGCGGCCTCTCTTTGACTCCGCTTTCCTATGAGTAGAATTATCTGGATTCGTTCTTCCTTGCTCACAGACATTATGGCCTGTAGAAAGAGAAAAATATGAATTATGGTTTGTAGAAATAGAAAAATATGAATTTCTCCTATGATGCCGGACTTATGGGACACCCTGTATATTATAATAACATAACATAACATAACATCTTAACATTATAAATTGGGAGTAGAAGCAAGAGAGAAGAGTTCGGATTGAGAGGCTCGCTTTTGGCGACGTCATCGGAATTCGAACATTCATATCAGCATTTACGAATATCTTGCGAGAGGTGAAATAATTAAAAGAAAAAGTAAAAAGAGTACACTTGGACGTATTTACATGTACGTAATCATGATCGTCAAGGGACATGTACGACTGCACAATGTAGTGTACACATATCGGTTGTCACACAATAGGTTGTGTGCGTAATATAGACACGAGTAAACATAGACTGATAGGTTGATAGGGCATAAGTAGACAATAGGTAGATGAATGAATAAGTAGTAAAATTAATAAAGGAAAGCGGTCAAGAAAGAACATGGATGTAAGAATGAGTATGGTCGAATAATATCTATATTGCATAACACCAGACAGGATCCAACATATAAATAATGACTTATAGAGAGTGAAGTTTTTTATTATTATTAAAGAATTTACCATACATTAAATACGAAAGATAGCCACATACTAAACACGTGATTCAGTATTCAAGGTATTCAAGGAAATTAAGTTACTTTATGACGTCATATTGATTTACTTTGTACGTACAGTATAAGTCATTATTGGGAGAAAGTAAAGGAGACGAATTAGAGAGACACAGTTAAGGGACATTCGCTTTCACAGCGAACTTCTAATGGCACAAACATGGATACTGCTCAACCATAGAAATGGTAGGCCGCATGGTTGTGACATATATTACAGCGTAGTTGTCATTGCTCTCAAGAGCGTCTATGATATTGTTATAGCACTCTATTAGTTGTGATAGGCACGATCTTCCTGACCGGTATCCGTGCTGGTTCTTATTATATCTTTTCAGTGTCTCCAAGAAATCATAGATTTTACTGTAGCTATTCTTTCAAATATTTTTGTGAGATGTGATGTCAGTGACACTGGTTCTTAGCTTGAGACCTATCCCCTCCTTTATATAGAGGGACATGGTTCGTTCTTTTTAGTATGCTTAGTATTTCCCTTGTGTTCAGCGACCTTCTCCAGATTCAATAAAGGGGTGTAGTTATTTCATTCTTTCAGTTTTTAATCAGAAAAGCATTCCATTTGTAGGGACCTGCAGCTGAGTGATTTCATTTGTCCTATAGCTCTCGCTATATCTTCTAGGGTGAATTCAAAATTAGTTATACTCTCTCCACTTAATTCCTCTGCACAAAGGTATTTCTGTCAAATTTGCTTTGTCTCTTTTTGGGGTAGTGAAAGATGATTCATATTGCGCTCTCAATATTTCAGATATTTCTTTTAGATCATCGGTTAGCTCATTATTTTCTTTCCTTAATGGTGCGATAGTGGCCCGCGTTTTTGTTTTTCTTCTCGCGAAACTATAGAAGTAGTTTGGGTTATTTTTTATTGCTTTCACCGCATCTTCTCTTCCCGCTCTGAATGGCCTTTAATTAGAGCTTGTATTTCTCTCTCTATACTCTCCAATTTTACTTGTATCACTTTTCTGGTGTTGTTGTCTGTACACTTAATTAACTTCGTAACTACTCTCCTTCTTTTGCGGAATAGTGTTCGCTTTTGCCTCTCGAAATAATTCCCCTTTCCCTTTGGCTGTACTTTCGGGGTATATTTTTACAAGATTTCCGGCGTCTTTTTCTTCCAAGGTTATTAGCATTTCTTCGGTTGTTTTATCCTCTAAAAGTGTTTTACACTCTATTTGTGCTATATGGGATCTGACTTCTCAATTTACAGTCTTAGAGTTTAGATTAAAAAGCTTAAATATGCTTCTTTTTTTCAGTATGAATATTTTCTTTTTGTATTCTCGCCATATGAGGGGATACGCCGATAATGCTGTGTCTGAGATATTTGTTGGTGTTATTTTTATATCATTAAGTTGGTGTTATTCGTGAATACCAGATCCAAGCAGTTATTTTTTTCTGGTGTTATTTATATCTCCTGTGTTAACATAAATTCATTTGTTAGAGCTATCAACATTTTTGCTTGTTCCTGGTCTTCCCTTGTGCCTCCCTTCTCCTGGTATATATATATATATATATATATAATATATATATATATATATAATATATATATATATATATTAATATATATATATATAATATATTATATATAATATGGGAAATTAAAATCACCGCAGAGTATTATTATAATGGTATGTGTATATATCCTCCCACGAGGAGTGGACGCGTTTTTGTAGGCTGTGACTATTCCTTTAAATAGTAAAGGTTTTTGAGCGTTACCGCGGGAAATTTATATATCATTCTGTTCATGAATTTACAGTGACTCCGCGTATATACTTAGTGTGTCATAGTGAGTAATTGTTTCATGATACTTAATGTGAAAAGATGTCTGTGCATTTAACTGGTGGTATCTGGATCGTTATTTAAAGGGACGAGAAGTGGACAACCCCATAGACACTAGTTTCCCTTCTTCCCGCCCCACCCTTACCATCTACATTTACTCCACGAGAGTGTGTTTCCCGTATACTCAATTACGATGATGTCATCTTCAGAAAATCTTAACGCTACCCTTCCAATTTGTAGAGGTAACTCCAGAAATGAGAATACCCTTAAAGACATTATAAATCAGGTGTCGACCCATGGGGAAAATGAAAACAATATTACCTTCTACGTGACTAACTTCCATAGAATTCCAGTAATTTCTATGGATGATGTGGATGCGTCAGTGTTCCTCAAACGATATAATGAGGTACAAAAGTCATTGCTTGAAATAAAACACCAACATGCGGCAGTGTATTTTTTAAACTAATTTTACTGGGCTACTAAAATGGGAGAGGAGGGGGATGAAGGGGGTCCGGACCAATAATAAATATCTTTATATTACTAGCCAATATAAACTTATATTTTCTCGTATATATTATATTTTAATTATACTCACATTGAAGGAGTTGCCAATTTTATTTATAAATTTTATAGGGGTGAAACTTTGGGTGTAAGGGCACAAAATTAGGCCTTTTGGTAACAAAATTTGAAAAATCCTTGTCACCCAGTATCTTAAATTGTCATTCATTAGGCGACCAACTTCCTTGACTGGGCGACATTTATGTCGTTCAGTCACTAGGTTAAAAAATGCACGGACATGCAGTGTCAAATCAGAAGAACGCGATTTCGTTCGAACAGTTCCGGTCAGAATTAGATGTGTTGAAAGAGACGCTCCTCTCGAAGCTCAGTTACTCGGAAGTCGTGCAGCATGTCAAGACCCCAGCTAGGAGTGGGTCGGGCAATGAGGGAAACGAAACTCCCACCCTCAACTCCGACCCTGAAATGTATCCTGAAGGAGTAACAGTCAACCTTCCTCCCGCTCAGGAAAGGACTTCTGCTCCTGATGTTTTGATTGATCAGCAGGTGATGAAAGTCAACACATTCGACACCATTAATAGTAGTAACAGGGACTGTTCAATGCCAAGAGACAAGGCATCAGTGCCCTCTCCTTTGCCTTTTGCTGCAGGGGAGAGGCGTTCGATTACTCAAACGCCTCCCTCGGCATGCAATTCTTCCCCTCCCACCGAAGAAGGGGGGCACACGAATTCGTCAGGTTACAAACACAGCTTACAAACCTCCGTCAAGCCAAAGAGTAAGGGAGGGGTTTCCCATTCTCCCAAGGTCGTGGCACCCATCCCCCAATCAGGCTAACCCTGCCACAGGGAGATCGAGGGAGAAAGAAGATGGCTGGGTAATCGTCAGCAGACTCACTTCAAGAAGGATTCCTCAACCCGTTCTCACAGCAAGACCTCCGGTGAGGACTTTACCTTCTATTTTTCGCAAATTCTGTTCTTGAACAAGGAGTGCGATATCCGTCACGTGTCAGAAGGAGTTTGCAGTGAATACAATGACTTGTTAATTACTAAACTAAACACCAAATCTCCGGATTATAAATTACAGTGAACAACAAAATATGACTTTTTTTCCTCCTTCGAATGAATTTATGTGATTCCAATGTACTTGTTTTTGCTGATTAACGAATTTGAAAAAAAGAATTTTTCTATCACCCACCAATTTCGAAGGAAATACAAATGGAAACTGACAGATTTTCTTACTTTTTTGGTATATTTAATCGCACAAAATGAAGAGTACCTTACCTAAAATGTTTTTGCAGCTGATTTTCGCTTATAACTAGTACTAGGAGATTCTCTTAGAAGTGTTCAACAGTAGTCGGCCAACATACTGGGGCTATATCTTCCCTGGTACCGCTTTTCCATGGTTGATATATCCTAATGAAATCTTTCACCATGCTCATCGCTGACAGCGCCCAGGTTTGATGGTAAGAAGTCCAGGTGGACATGTTACACCCTATGGCTTGGTAAGCATTAAGCATCTGCTCCACCAGGGAAACATAATTTTCTGATTTGACGCTGCTGAGGAAATTCGTAGTCACTTCTTTAAAAGCTTTTCATGATTCATCAAATGCAGTGTCTTTCATCACTTCTCTGATCTGTGGGCCCACAAAAATGTCTTCTTTGATTTTCACATCGCTGATTCTTGAGAACTTCTGTTTTAAATATAGAAATCCAGGTCCGTCTTTATTCAGAGCTTTATTCAAACCAAATTTGATATGAAAAGGTGGTAAGAAAACTTTTGCTAGATCTACTAGGGGTTGATGGAAACATTTTTCTGTCCTGGAACCAAATTTTGTCGATGTGGCCATTCTTTCTGTGTATAATGACTCCTCTTAGCTCGGCTGTCCCACTCGCAGAGGAAACAAGAGAACTTTGTGTATCCTAACTGTAAGCTGAGGAGAAGTGCAATCACCACAGATATGCCACTAGTGTTTATCATAGTCAATATATTTCAAAAGTAACTGCATATTGTCATATGATTCCTTCATATGAACTTTATGCGCAAGCGGAACCGAAGGATACACATTACCGTTGTGCAATAGTATAGCTTTCAAACTCAATTTTGATGAATCGACAAAAAGCCTCCATTCTTTAGGATTGTGCTCTCGACCAAGTGCCTCCATGAGAGCGTTCACATCATTACAATACACTAAATCACTTTCCATAGAGAAAAACGATGTGAAGTGTGTCTGACGCTTACGAAATGATGATATTTTTACAGTCTTTTGTAAGAGATTCCAACCTTTTAATCTAGAACCTAAGAGCTCAGTCTGATTTTTACATAGATTCAACTCTCTGACAAGATCATTTAATTCTGACTGAGAAATTAAATGAGGTCCATCCGATGAAGGTGGTTGAAATTGTGTATCCATGTCATCTTGTCTGTCCAAAGGTTCATTACGAGACTCATGATCAGGTTCATCATCATCTAAAGTCCATGTCTTTGGAGGTTTGGTACTGGCAAATCGTTACAATGTGAAAGAGGTCGCATGGCTGACAAAAAATTAGGATATTTAATGGCATGTTTAGATTTTGAGGAATGTTCAATTATCTTCGTTAATCAGAAGTAGCAATCAGTCGAGTGGTCTCCCTGTTCTCTCCATACCACTGGGACTGCATAAAGTATTGAAGAATGAGCACCTTTTAACCACCCTCTCAAAGATCTTGCACAAGAAATACAACATATATGAGGAGCCCAGATTTTGTCTTGATCTCCTACTTTGCAACCGAAATAAAGTTCATACGCCTTCTTAATTAAAGGAGTGAAACCCTGCTTTTGAGATTTTGATGTAAATTCACCGCACACAAAACAAAAACTGCCAGGGCTGTTTGCATACTCACGAGACATTCTCACTTTTATGTCACAAAAACACTATTTTTTCACCAAACATATACCAAAACAAAATTAATAACTAAATGCACTTAATCAATCAACTGATGGGTAGCAATGCACGAGACTGACTGAGAGATTAGCAAGAATGCGCAATTCCAACACATGGCAAACAAGAATGTGCTTGTCTAATTCGATGAGAAACAGCTGCTGCAGACTCAACTGATTTGTACTATTTATCTATCAATCATCAATCAGTTTGTCACTACAATCAAATTCGCTCCGTCCAAGACACGGTGACGCCCCTCATTACATCAGTTATATTTTTATAAAAATCCAAAGTGTGAGAGAAAAATTTATTCGATGAAATGGTGTAATGTTACACTTGATGACTTATATGTATTTTTGGCTTTGTTTCTCTATAGTAGCATTTGTCGTTATAGTGAAATCCACCATTATTGGCATTGGTTGTCCCGAAAAGCTAGGATTTGCTCGCTTGAACATTTTAAGGAATGACATGCATCTCGTGAATAAAAGTAATATACATTATATATAAATGTTATGATGTGTATGTTAACCCCTCCGTCTATGGCCTTGGGCGGTTCGAAGTTGACGGGGGTTCTGGTTAGGTGGCAGCAACAGATTTGTTACTCTGGAGTATCTGGTATCGTATAGGGAATAGCAGAAGTTGTTCTTATACTACTCTCCGATTTCTTCTTGTAGTGGATCGGAGGATTCTGTGAGGCTTACTAAATTCTCTGAAGGTTCCCCGATTCTTCTTGTAACGTATCGGGAAATTATTTTTCTCTATTTAAGACTAAGTTTTCTGAAGAGAGCAGGGCTCGAAGGAGAAGACAAAGATTTTCTCTTACTGTAGTTTACTGCTAAAATGTTACAAGTAATGCTCAGCCTCTAAGTTGGATCAGCCAAATCAGAATGAACATTGGAGAAATTGTACGGGTTTATATACTGAAAGTTTTCATGATATCATTATTTTTTAATGCTGATCTGGTTTTTTTTTATTCTCAATAGGCTGATTTATTTTGCAAAATATTTAAAGACAAAAAAAATATTTTAGCTGTAGCAATGTCTAGACTGCTAAGCAAGAGGAAGCCATATTTTTATTTTAAACCGCATATTGACAGATCGGATGTTATCATGACCTGCAGGGTTAATTAAAACGGAAATTGAAATATGCCTTCCATCACGAATTACAATTAAAAATGGAAATTGAAATATGCCTTCCATCACGAATTACAATCAAACACGCACTTGAGCAAAAATTAAATGCTTAAGATTCAAAATTAAACGTTAAGCAGGACATGACTTCATCTTTTACAACGAAGAGAAAATGTATACAGGAAATGAACATTGCAGAATTTAACACGATTACACTACTAAGCCAAATCTAAAAAAATGATTAAGCACCCGTAAAAGAAACAATTCACCAATCATTCAGCGGAAACAAAATAGAACAAATAAAAAATTCATCCAAATTCGCGCTATGCGACCTTGGACTCCATATGTAAAAATGAACACACGAATACAAATATACACAAGAATACAAGGATTACACAGGAACTATATGGATGAATACAAGAACTACATGAATGCAAGAACTATTCATTGTTAATTTTTACATGTATATATGCAGTATACTTAAATAAATATATGCATATTATATATAAACATGTAAATATAAATAATAATATGCATAATATAAACATGTAAATATAAATAATAATATGCATAATATAAACATTTCATACAAAATAAGTGACTAACAATAAATCTCGTATTATGATGCAAACTGAGGAATGCTATCTCGATCTCAAAGGGTTTTAAATTGTAAATCCTTCAAAACCTTTGGGTGACAGAAAAAATCTGTTTTAATTTTCGTAATCAGCGTAAAAACGAACATAAGAATCACCCACATTTATCAAAAGGAGAAAGACTCTGTTGAACAGCGTTATTTAAGGTAATATGATAATTACAGGCGTAAACTTGCAGTTCACCCCTAACAATATGAGTCAGTGGCCAGCTGTTATTATTAAGGAATACATTCACTTTTCCAGGAGATTTGGTAATAGTCATAACTAGCGGAGACGCGCAAAACATTTGCGGTCAAATTAGTATCTTTATTGCAACATTACCTCTTTAAATATGAGAGCTCTAATTATTCCTTCACCAGAGACTTTAACAGAATGAAAACTTCTCACTCTAAAAAAAGCTACATAAAGCTATCCATGTGTAAAAACAGACTTAGGAATATAAATACAAAACATCTGCAGTCAAATTAGTATCTTTATAAAGGCAGCTCGAGAGCAATGCAGAAGAATTATCAAGACGCTATGGCAATTGAAAGAAAATTTGAAGCCGGATCTATTTATTGCGTTTATCGCAATCCAAGATGGACTGAAATCGTTGAAAGCAAGAGTTTTTCACATAAAACTTAAAGAGCTGCGTCATGATTTAACAATAAAACATATACTCGGGAAACGAAGTGCATTTTTGCATGTAGTTCATGCACTTTCAAATTTCAGCTGGGGGAACCAGCCAAAAGATGACAGGTTGAAGTTTCCCACATGTCCCTCCCACACCTTCCACACACTCCCACATCCCCACACCACCTCCACACTTTCCACAGACTCCCACATCCCCACACCACCTCCACACCTTCCACATCACCCATACGCCCCTTCCCCGCCAAAATATGACGGGTTGGGGTTTCCCACATGCCTAAACAGATCAAACGGAACATTCTTTTTTCTGTAAACTTTTTCTCTATCGAGTTTCTTTTAAAAGTTGTGCTTGCGCATGCGCGCACGCGTGTGCGAACGAAAAAATAATTATCCTAAGGATCCTCCCAGAACAGAGGCCTTTCCAATGGTGTAAGGATGAATGCCGTGTCCTACGAAGAGCGGTTTCCGAGAAAAACGCCGGACAGACAGAAGCCCAGACAGAAAGACAGAAAGTCGTGTTTTTATTATACAGGGTGGTCCAAAAGTCACTATCTATTTTGCTGAAATATAATATTTCTATTTTATTTTCTACAGGCCTTTAACGGGTTCAGGGTTCCCGGATGTTTCGGTTTTCCGTTCCATCGACTCGTCCGTGGGTTGGTGTGTGTGAATTCACTTTCGTCGGTACCCCGAGGAGGTAATGCATTGAATTTACTGTTCTTAATTCGCCTTAAATGAAGGCCCTATTTCCCACGGGCTTGACTAGAGAAATTGACATAAAATTAACAAGGGAGAGCAAAATGATTTTAAGATGGACAAACTGATTCTGACAACTCTGTCTGACTCTTCTTGACTCTTCTTGACTTTCTCACTCTATCTCTCTCTCACTTTATGTCTCTGTGTCACTCTGCGTCTGTCTCTAGTGCTGCGTAGCCTTTTTCTTCGTGCAGATTTCGCGGTTCCACTCTCGTTTGGCATGTTATGTCTTTTAATTATTTACGAACTTAAAACTTAAAAGACAGTAATTAATACACATTTTCAATAATTTTTATAATTTCCTACCTATTCTGCAGTATTCAAGTAACTTTATTGGCCTATTTTCTGATATTAAATCATTTACTTTCATAGTTCTCATACTATCGAAAAATTAACCTACCTTCAAGAACACGATTGAGCAAGAGTAGAGGTGGGTATCACGTGATAACAAACCTATACCTGATTGGCTGAACGTGAATACGATTCTGAATAGGGTGGCCAGACGTCCGGCTTTAGGCGGGACAGTCCGCCTTTTGAGCACTCTGTCTTCCATCCGGAGCCACCTTGAGCCGGACGTTAATTTGTCCTCCTTCTTGGGGTCTGGCTAAAAAGAATTATATAAATTACCTCAGGTACACTTAAAATAGCGGGTACTGAAGGCCATAATAACCGTTAACGTATTTTTATTATATGTAGTTGGCAACACTGCTGATAAGCCGCATTTGTTTTCAGTTTCATGACTATGAGTCGGACAGTCAGTCTGCCCAAGAGTAAAAATGAATATTCATTTCTTTCAGTTATATATATATATATATATATATATATATATATATATATATATATATGTTAACTACGGCCACATACGCAGTGTCGTCCTTTTTGGAAATTTGGAAATGGCCACCCTAATTATGAACCAAACGAAACCAGTTGTTCTTGCTTCGTGGCTCATATCACGTATCCTCGTCTAAATTCAGGATATACCTATTTTCTACCTTTTATAATCTATCTATTAAACCTAACTTACGTTTATACATTATGAATTGTTACTTTACGAGCCTAACACCATAGATGATGATGGATGTACAAGAACGTGTGATGGTAGTAACACTACGTATCCAAGGGAAGAAGTACAAAGAAATTCGAGAAAAATTCGAAAGATTTCACAAACCAGGACCTACAGACAAAACAATTCAGGAGCTGGTCAATAAATTTAAAAGAACAGGATCTGTTCATGATGAGGCAACATCTGGACGTCCAGGTACCTCTTAAGAAAATGTCGAATTGGAAAGAAATGCCTTTGAAACAAAGCCTAGAATGTCGACTTACACAGCATCACGTAGACTGAGCATACCAAAAACGACTGATCCAAGGATTTTAAAATCAACATCAAAAAAGAAAAGTTACCATATTCAAGTGCTACATGAATTATACGAAGAGGATTATCCAAGAAAGCCGCCATATGCACAGAATTGATTGAAAAACTCATACCGAAAACTTATTAAACCACATTCTCTTCAGCGATGAGGCGACATTCACACATGCGGAAAGGTTAATCGACATACAGTAATTGCGGTGTCTGGGCTAGTGAAAAACCAACCGAATTCTGCGAATGGGAGAGAGATTCTTCTAAAATTAATATCTGGTTGGGTATAACAAGATCGAAGATTTACGGACCTGTTTTCTTTTCAGAAGCTACGGTAACGGCCAATTTATCTTGATATGCTTCAGCAGTTTCTTGAATCCCAGTTCCGTTCAGATGGCATTCTCGACACTATTGTCTTTCAACAAGATAGAGCTCCATGTCACTATGCAAACATCGTTCGAGTGTACCTTGATGAGCTCTTACCAAATCGCTGGATTAGACGTGGTGGAAACAGGCTCTGGAAAGCAGGATCTCCAGATTTAATATCAATAGACTTCTTTGCGTGGGGCTTTATAAAGTGTGAGGTTTACAAAACAAGAGTTACAGACCTGCAGGATCTGCGAACCCGCATTGTCGCGGTAGTCGCTAAAATAACCCCAAAGATGCTTGAGAATGTGTTCCACAATGCAGTGGAGATTTGAGATTTGCAAAGACACTAATGGTGCTCACGTCGAATTTTTGACCTAAGCTTGATAAATAAATATACCTCTAATTATGTTACTGCATTTTTATCCTAAAATACTATTATTTCAACAAAATAGGGACTTTTGGACCACCCTGTAGGTAATAATAATAATAATAATAATAATAATCGAATAAATATTCATGGGCGGTTAATATGTCGTGATTAGTTTCATAATGTTAGGTCAATAAGAAATTCATTTGTGGATGTCCATAACATTTGTAATAATGCTGACTTGGTTCTCTTGCAAGAAAACTGGTTGCCTAAGTAGGAATAACATTTTTTTTTGGATTCATGAGGACTTTATATTCTATGCATCTTCACCTGTAGTTGGTTTCGTAATCGGAAAAAATTAACAAAATATATAAGATTTCTCCCGAGCAATAATGAAAGATTGATAGGTACTGAATTTCATATAAACAAGGAATACCTCTTAATTGTGAATTGCTATTTACCTTATAATAATGGTAGTAACCTAGATGAATACATCGATTTTTGTGTAAAATTAAGTCATTTTCAGATAAACCGTAATATTCTCCGTGCATAATAATGGGGGACTTTAATGTCGACATGGAATCAGAAGTTTTTGTGGAATTGAGTATCATGTGCGAGTCTGCTAAATTAAGTATAAGTGATGTAGAATTTCTATGTATAAATAGCAATATTTTCAAGTATGTCAGCGATATGTCAGTGACTGGAGGTGCTAGATGGATTGATCACTGTCTCATTAGTAATAATTTAAAGGAACGTATTATCAGTGTTCATATTTTGCATGATTTCCTCCTATCAGATCACAGACCATTGAAGTTAGTAATTAATTGTACCAACTTAAATAAAACACAACATAATAACTCTTCAGGCAGAAATGAACATGTCGACTAGTCTAAGATTAATGTGCAACAGAAAATAGAATATAAAGATAGGACAAATCACCTTTTTAATAGTTTAGAATTATTGTATCTTGGCTGCAGTAATTCCTGTTCAAATGATTCTCACTTTAAACTTGTTGATATATATTATAATGATATGACATCCATCCTAAGGGAAGCAGGAAGGCCTAAGATTAAATCGTACAATTGTCGGACCATCCGAAGATCAGGGCCCCTATGTATTCTTGTGTTTTGCTTTACAGTACCAACTATAATGGATCACCTGAAGATCAGGGCCCCTATGTATGCTTGTTTTTTGCTTTATAGTACCAAATATAATAATAAATTAAATTAAATGCCCGGTTAGGTCAACTCTACGTCCTTGACGATTGGTTAGGTTAAGTGATATTTTCGTTAGTTTTAACGAAGCTATCATTTGGTAATTGAGGCTGGGGGCCCTGATCTTCAGGTGATCCCAATTGTCATACTGTAGTATGTGCATATTAGTTGCTTCACGTAGACAAATTATCAAACATACGAGTACGCAGTTTTAAGCCTAAATGTATTCTAGCAGTGATGCAATGATCCAGGTAATGTTTTGTTATACAGAGCATGGGTACCAGCTACTAATTAACGATAAGTTCGACTGTGCATGCACACCTACAGCATAAAGGATTGTACGACAATGACGAAGCTGATACAGGCAATAATTGCAGTGTGGTATAGAGAGTGGTATAGAGATGAACATATTGCATGAGACTATGCTCACTTAGTGGATTCAATGCCAAACAGTGTTCAATAAGAGATAAAAAGTCGTGGTGGTCATATCATGTACTAGAATTACAATTGTTATTGTTAAGATGTTAATAAAAATTTAATATATTCCTATTATTATATTTTATCACGTTTTTCTTGTTGATGCAATTAATATGCACAAAAGATTTAAAATTATTCCTGGATAGGGGTTACAATAAAGCAGTCATTAGATGATGTAAACAGGAACAAGACTCCATTCGAGCTTCAAAACCTGTGAGGCTAATTTAAGTAATAATAATAATAACAAATTCAGCAAATTTGTCAAGAAAGAAATGGATGCCAAGAATACCATCCGACCAACAACTGCAATAGATGGGGTGTCTAGGGAGGTAGAAATAGCTAAATTATGGAGAACGAAGTAATCAGACATCCTTAACAGCGCGAAAAGAGTTAATCTTAAAGTAGGCTGCAATGGAACGACATGTGAAGGGCCAGTGAAAATACGGGAACTTCAGTGCCTGAAATTAAAAGTCTGATTAAAGAGCTAAAGACAGGCGCCTCACCAGGGATAGATGACCTGTCGAATGAGCATTTAAAGTAGTGGTGTATCGATTAATTGGCATCAGCACCGGCAGAATCGGCTAATTTTGAGCATCGGCAGAGGCGAATTAAGACACCTCGTGACCCCGGGGCAATGAAGAATATGGGGGCCCTTTTCTATAGCTTTTTATTAACAATACATGTACATGTACAGTACATAGTACATTTACACGAATTATATGTACGGTGCTCAGGCTAATTGAGAAAAAACTTAAAAGAACCTTAACACAGTGTATTTTGCCATTTGCCAAAACGAAACAGTATTAAACAAACTTTACTTTTGGACCTATAAAACATAAAATAAAACAGGAAATTTGTCAGTTTGTGTACTCTGTCATATTTAATCAAAAGAAGTTTGCAAAATCTCGAATTATATCATCGAAACTCAGTTGATTGGGGCCCCCCCTCAAGCATGGGGCCTGAGGCTTCAGCCTGAATAGCCTCAGTGATAATCCGCCACTGGGCAACGGCATCGGTCAAATTTAGCCGATTCTCTCACCGATTCTTTGAAATTGTACAATTTTCATTACAAAACAAAATCTATACTTATGGAAAACTGAACAGACAAAAAACACTATTTATGATAATTTATACTCATTTCAAAGTGTAATTATATAAAAATATTTTACATGCACGAAAAAGGCAAAGCTTAATAAGTTAAGTTGTCTTTAAATTTACATTTTCTCTAACTAGCTAATCTCCTCTAAATATTGTAAACTATTGTAGTCTCCTACTTTATATTAATACTACTTTTATAATAAGTTGTACTTTATAATTTATATATCAAACCATCTTATTATGTTGACTTTATTTTAAGTATTTTATTAATTGTATAAACCCAAATTTTACATCCATTTTTTTATTCAAATTGGCCATCCGGGACTCGAAATTTTAATGAAAATTTTGTTGTTGTCGACATTGTTCAAGAAAGGAAAAACAAAAGGAAAAACAATTACTTTAAATATTGTTATCAGTTTATGAAACTGAAGTAAAATTATTCTGTCATTTTACTGAGTAATAAAACTTTTTAACATAATTTTAGCCTCGGTATATGAGTAACAAATTTTGATATTATATATTGTGGAGTGAGCTAAGGAAAAGCATTTAAACAAATTTGAAATGTAAAAATATGAAAATTGAATGTTTTCACATTAGATTAGTAAAATTTATGAATGGAATTGATTTTTTTAAAATATAGGCAAAGAATCGGAATCGGTATCGGCAGTTTTTCATAGAATCGGCATTGCCATTTTGGAATTGGTACATCACTAATTCAAAGTATGCTAATGATGTGATCAGTCTTCATATCTCATTACTGTTCTCAGCCATGCTTGCTCATAGTTATATTCCTGCAGAGCTTATGAGGGGTTTATATCACACCCTTCGTCAAAAATAAATATGGATACATTCTACCCAGCAATAACTACAGGCCTATTTCTGTTGCCTCCTGCTTCTCAAAATTACTTGAGAAACTTTTGCTACGCCGACTAAATGATTATTTATGGATGTCTCCTAATCAGTTTGGTTTTAAAAGGTCCCATTCAACTGACCTGTGTATTTGTGTTTTGAAAGAGATTGTATTTGATATACTGTCAGTAACT
This sequence comes from Bathynomus jamesi, assembly GCA_023014485.1. Lineage (NCBI taxonomy): Eukaryota > Metazoa > Arthropoda > Malacostraca > Isopoda > Cirolanidae > Bathynomus > Bathynomus jamesi. Next base: position 718,411 of record JAJOZX010001043.1, read on the forward strand.
CAACTATTTATAGTTGTTTTTTGGATATAAGCAAAATATATATGTAATTTTAAAAAATTAAAAAAGCATATATCTAATTTTAAAAAATAGAAGACAGGAATGAAATTTTAGTGCACACACCAAACTTTTACTGTTAGATGAAGCAATGTATTATCGGAATGTTTTGGTTCCTTAGGCGGAGTTAGACAAAGTTCCTTACTCTCTCCTCTGCTGTTTAATATATATATTGATGGATTAATTGCTTCTCTTAATGAGGCAAGAATGCGATGCTGTATAAATGACATGAGGATAAATAACTTGGTCTATGCCGATGATATGGTGTTAGTAAGGCCTTCATTGAAACGTCTGGATTTTCTTATAAAAATCTGTGAATCATTTTCACAGAACCATGACATTAATTTTAATGTTACTGAAACTAAGGTTATGCAATTCTATTCCAAAAGCTCAAACCAAAGAGCTGATATTATTTTCAAACTGAGAATCGAACCAATAGAGCAGGTACAAGAATTTAAGTATGTGGGTCAAACTATCGCCAGCTCCTTGAGTGACGACTCAGACATAAGGAAACAATATCGAAGTTACTGTGCTAAGGCAAACATGATTATGAGGAACTTCAAATTCTGTGCAAGCGAAGCTAAAGGCACTCTTTTCGTACTTTCTGCACTGATATTTAAGGGCAACAACTGTGGGTTAATTATAAAAAAGGCTCCTGCAAAACCCTCAATTTGCTTTACAACAGATCCAATAGATTGCTACATAAATTACCTCCAAGATGCTTAGCTTCTCAAATTCGTAGTATCCGCAACGTTCCCAGCCTCCCTGCAGTAACAAGATGCGCCAATACAGTCTAATACGAAGAATTAAAAACTCAGACAACCCAATTGTCTAAGCTATTCATCAGTCCTGTTTTATGTTTTCTAGACTGTGGACCACTTGGTATGAAAGTATTTGTCTATAGCCCCACTCAACTCCTGCATTAGTCATTCCATTACATGTACTTTTTATTTTTATGAAGATGTTTTTACTAATTTTATTATTTCTCGTTTCTTCACGTGTATTATTGTTATTTCTTTATTACCGTAGTCATTTTTTTGTTTTTTATATTAATTGTTTAATTAGTCGTATCGTTGATTACCTTGATGGATACTGTACCTTTTTATTTTATCGGATCTGTCTCCTGCCAATAAACATTATCATTGTCATTATCATCATTATCATTGCCATATATATATGTTGGTAGTGTCGTTACGTGCACTTTTTATTGTCATTTCCATTTTTTCGTTTTGTAGTCTTAGCTGTGGGTACTTTTTATTATTACTTGTTTCGGTTCGTGTCTTATTTTTATTTCTCTTTTAGCCAATTTTTAGTATTTTAAATTTCTTATTGCTTGATTTATCTTATCGTTTATTACTTTCAAGAATATTGTACTATTTTAAGGGATTTATATCCTGCCAATAAAGCTTATCGTTATCATTATCCTTATATTCGGGGATGGGGTGTTTAAGGACTTTATTAGGATTTTGATGCCAGCAATGGTCTTAGAGAATTTTGCAGTCGGAGTGTTTGGAGGTCTGGAGGTTGGAGTGTTCGGATGACTATTAGTATCACGTTAAGTTTTTCAATTTTTACTGCTAGGAGCTCCACGTAGCTGTTTGATTTTCTCATTATTGTCTCTTTCATATGGCTCTCTCGTATGTACATAACACAGCCACCTTTTCGTCTTTCTGTTCTGTCAGCTCGTAGAATGTTGTAGCCATCAATTTTTATTTCATTTTATCTATACAATATTCGCAGTTTTCACAGTCTTTTTGGCAGTCTTTGAGATGTGTTTCTGTGAGGGATGCGATGTCACTCATTGTTTTTTCCATAAATCCTTGCAGGCATGAAACTCTATCGTGTGGTTTGCTAGGACTATATTTATGTTGTTTCCCTTCTTGCGTTGTCCTTCGAGTATTCCAAATTCAACTCCATTCAGTGTTGCGTGTTTTGTATTCCTATGGTCCTCCAAGAAAGCTCCATTTCCGGTTACCTGTTCTGGTGGTTTCTTGTTTGGTAACGGTTCGACTCGGAGGTTCTCAGCTGTGTTGACTCTATGTGCTGTATGAGGCTTAGTAGCCGTATTGTGCCTGCGATGTCGAGAAAATTTGCTTCATGGTTTGTATTTGTATATATGAGGCGCGCGGCACAATGACGAATGAGCCAAAACAAAGTTTTGAGGAAAACGGCTTTAAAGTTTATGAAAGACTCATAACTTTATTAAAATAAATATAATTCGATGTTTATTTTTACATTTTTTAAGTAATTTTATGAACATTGAATGAGCGAATGATTAAATAATAAAACAGAAGCTTTTAAAGTTATAAAAAACAGAATTTTCGCCCGTTCATTGATTCGTCATTGTGCCGCGCGACGCCTCACACACACACACACACACACACACACACACAACACACTCCTAGTTTTTCCGAAATTTTGTGGATATTTCTTTTACATCGTAAACAAGTGTATTCTATGCCTCATACCCTATATACTCTATCTGTGCCCTCCCTGTTTGTCTATAAATAAACCTTTTTCCTCCTATCTGCAAAATAAAAGTCAACACCAACCTCAAAGCGAAAATTTTTATAATAAACACATTGCCTCTTCCATTATCATTATTTATAATTTATCATTATTTATTATCATTATTTAAAACGTTATTTGAGAAGAAAGGTATTGTAATTTTTAATATATATATATTATATATATATATATATATATATATATATATATATATATATATATATGGTGACTCCGAAAATATCAGACCGAATCGATATTTTGTTTATTACTCTGGTATATACAGGGCGTCCCAAAACAATGTATACACACTTTAAATAATTATAAAGGCAGTGTTTATTAAAATACATTTCATTTTCAAAATGTAATAGAATCTACAGACATTATTTAATTGTTTTGTCAACGCCTGTTTTCAAACTGACGTCCGTTCTGGTCCAGGCACTGCTGATAACGCGAAGCAATGGAATCGCAAACATCACGAAACATTTCGTTTGGTATTTGTGTGCATTCTCGTTCAATGGCTGCTCTCAATTCAGCGACTGTTGCAGGTTTTATAGCGTAGACTTTGTCTTTTAAGTATCCCCATAAAAAAAGTCTAGTGGTGTGAGGTCTGGTGAACGCGGAGGGTATTCTACGAAACCCCTTCGTCCAGTCCACATTCACATCGTGCCAAGTACCACTCGCAATACTCCACTCTTCGGTCCGGATCATCTTCATTAATAGCATGGACTAATCTTGGAATGTAACTTTTCCATTGACAGCGCTTCAAAATGCGTTGGACAGACGATTCTGAAATTCCTACCTCACGACTCGCTTGCCGCACAGATTTTCTTGGACTTTGGTGATACGTTTCCAGTACTCTTTCTTGCTTTGTGGGGCTTGTCGATGTCCGTGGTCTTCCGGAACGCTTCTTGTGGACATTCTGAACAGTTCCATCGGCTTCAAACTTATCTCTAATTCGAGTGATGGTAAGTCGCGTTGGTGGATCTGTTTGAAACTCCCTCCTAAACTGTCTTTGCACTTCAACTGCGTTTTCACACTTCCAGTAGCATTTTAGAATGAATTTCCTTTGTTCAAAGCTTAGTCTGACTGCCATTATTAATTCTAATGGGTTTAACTTGGAAAGAAAGAAACATCAATTGAGCTATCAGCTGTTAAAGTGTGTATACATTTTTTTGGGACGCTCTGTATATATATATATATATATTATATATATATATATATATATATATATATATATATATATATGATGAACAAAACCACGAAGGAAAGGAAGCACAGAATGGTGCTCAAGCGCTTTCGTCTAATGACATCCTCAGGAACACTGAAGTACATAAAGAGTTACAGCCTATATATAAGTTACAGAAAAAAAAAAATATATATCTATATATATATATATACAATAAACGGAGAGGTAAAAATAAAAATTAAAGGATTGTGGGAGGAGCATACAAATTTGTAAGGAAAAACTACCGATTTTTAGCACAAGATCAAATGAATTGTTTCCAACCAATGTTATAGATAAAAAAAAAAAATACAAATTTATACTGGAAATCTGCCCGGGTTTTAGCACTCTGCCCTTCTTGTTTAAGTTCGATGTATATAAAAATAAATTGAAAAATAAAAGTTATTAGAGTAGCATACAAGTTTACCAAAGATTTAGCGTTCTACCCTTCTTATCTAAATCTATTCTGAAGGAATTCAAAACAACAGGATCAAGTTGAAAAAGACCTTTGCTTATGTTGAAGTTATTTGTAAGTTGGATAATGGCAAGACTCAAGAATATTTCTATTAACAATGTTGCTAGAGTGAAATAAAACTGAAGCATTATTCCAATCAATACAGTGGAATAACTCTGACAAATGGACAAAAAGGGCACTGGACGACTGTCCTGTTCTAACGGAATATTGATGCAATCCTTTCCCGTCTGACCTAAGTAAAAAGAATCACATTGTTTACAACCAATTTTATAGATAATGCCTGAATTATTGGTAGGGCTATTTTTTACTATGATATTTTTCACAATATTGTTATATGAAAATACTACATTAATATCCAAAAGTTTAAGTACATTAGCAATGCCTAAAAAGCCCGGGAAAAATGGAAGTACTAAAATATTTTTTGACAAAGTATGAGTGTTATTATTCACACAATAGAAACTTCGTTTTGCCTTGTTGAGACAAGATTCCATAAACGCAGATGGATAACACAGATCACTTCCAATAAAGTTGAGTTTTTCGAATTCGGTATCGATGTATTCCGGACTGGCGATCCTAAGGGCGCGGAGAAACATTGAAGAAAAAAATGGTCTTCTTAGTCGGGGTGTCATGTCCCGAGTAAAAGTGTACGTTCGGAATACATCGATGCCAGTAGTATAGCCGCAACATGTCGGACAGCAAATGGATCAATTTGAAAATTTCCCCCTCACCGTCCTTCATGGCGGTCCTCCACCGTCCTTCATGGCGGTCCTCCACCGTCCTTCATGGCGGTCCCTCCTTTATGAGGTGTCCTTCATGGTCCTTCATGGTCCTTCAAAAAAAAAAAAAAATTAAAAAATAAATTTAAAAAAATTAAATTTAAAAAAATTAAATTTAAAAAATTAAATTTTAAAAATGATTCGTCTTCACCTTCCTTCAAAAAAATTTAAGAAAGGATTGAGCCTCGCCTTCCTCCTTCAAAAAAGTTCTTTCATGAGGCAAACAAGAACAAACATGAAAAAACATACATACATTCAAGTACTTTCTGTTCAGGCAAGTTAGAAGACAGTAGAAATGGAAACGAATATCTGAAAGGTTTTAATAGGCCTAACGAGATTGCGCATTAACACCCAATTTTCGTCTGTTAACAAATTGCGAACAATACATAAATTAAAATCAGAGTGGTCATATTTTAAATCGAAAAAGAAGTTCTTTGTTTAATATCTGTATTATGAAAAATAAAATATTTATTATTATAATTTAAATAAATTAATTTCTCTCTTTTTTAAGGGAAACTGGCTTATTTTCAAACGGGATGACCTTCAAATACAATATACATATAGTACACTCATATTTGTTTATTTACTTTTAAATATGTAGTTTTCTGTTATTTACACCGATATATACCATTACATTCACTTTCACATGCTATCTTCTGGTATGTGAATTAATAATTTTACTATACAGCAAATTTCGTTATAAAATTGCATATGTTAAAAAGAACATCAAGCTGCGTAACACAGCTTTGAAACTGAAGCATCAATTCTGTATCCTCCTCTAAACATCCACTTAAATATTATTACTAATATTGATTTATTGTTATTATTACATATATATATATGTACACGTGTTAAGAGTATTTAAATTAATATATTGATTTCAATTCCCTTCGTAATAAAAGCATCTGGCAACTATACCCCCAATCTTGCTATAATTTCTCTCAGTAATTGTTTTCAGGTTGTTAAGTTTAACTTTCTTCGAAAGACTATTAGCTGCAACTAATCTTGTTATTATTATTATTATTATTATTATTATCATATATATATATATACTGTATATATATATATATATATATATAACATCCAAATAAGTAGGTTCGGGTAAAAAAATTTCTTATTAGATGCAATTAAAGAAAACCGGATGTCGAATTTATGTGGGTTGTCATTTTTAAATAGATGCAGCGGGAAATAGGTACTGAAAGTTGAGAGATTTTTCATTAAGAACCTTTCTACTTGTAGTTATAGTTAGGACTAATCACATTACTTTAATTATCATTTCTCTAATTTAACGGCTGTTCACAATTCCTCATAATTCTCATAATAAACGTATTTGTTTTCACACCAGTCAGGCCACTGTTTACATCAATCACACAGAATGTTCATGCTTATTGTTTTTGTCATTAGCTGTACCAATCATGTCTTTACAGACTGAAGCCTACCGTTACACAACGTTTAAAATGTTATAATTAATGCTTTATGATATCAGATCTCGTATAAAAAGCATTATTTTCTGTACAAATGGCCACAAAAATACTTTCAATCCTAATATATGTACGTATAGTATGCAACATACGCCTTTTCACCTGTATTAAAAACGTAAAAGTATCATCATGCGATCTTAGTTTCCGCAATGACGTGAGCCCTAACATTTAATTTAAAATTATTTAACACATCATTCGAGGGAACTGTACATCGATCTCATTATAACTTCTGACTCATAATAACCGCCATACATATTTACACGAGTTCAATTTATATATATATATATATATATATATATATATATATATATATATATATATATATATATATATATATATATATATATATGATACACACAGACCGTGCATGGAACAAGGAACTCTTCTGGGATAATTAAATCCACTATAGTCCGAATAAGTAATGGTAAATGATAAATACCATAGTTTTTCTTTTTCATGATGCTAGCCCGACGTGAGCAACGGGTCACTCGCAAAGAGATCCCACAAATATAGCTTCCCTCACCAGCTATCTGCAGGATCCTGTCTGCTTTGCAGATAGCTGGTGAGGGAAGCTATATTTGTGGGATCTCTTTGCGAGTGACCCGTTGCTCACGTCGGGCTAGCATCATGAAAAGAAAAACTATGGTATTTGTCATTTACCATTACTTATTCGGACTATAGTGGATTTAATTATCCCAGAAGAGTTCCTTGTTCCATGCACGGTCTGTGTGTATCATGAAAAACTCAGGGGACCATTCTGAGTTCATTCCCATATATATATATATATATATATATAATATATATATATGTATATATATATATATATATATATATATATATATATATTATACAGTGGTGTAGTGCTAAATAAAGAAGTGAGGGAACGCATTTTGAAAGTGTTACTCAGATGCGGGGGGACAATAGCGAGCGCGGCGAGCCCATACAGCTGGGGGTCCGGGGGCACTGTAAGCCCCCGGGAAATCTTTTGAAATCTGACCAATTTCAGGGATATTTTGAGGTCATATGCACTGGATATTAGGATATATTCCAAGGTTGAAGATGCAGTATTTCCAGTGTCATTAGATATATGACATCCAGTACGATCAATAAAAATAGTTAACAACTGGAATGATTAACTAAAAAAAAAGTTAACAACTGGTACGCCGTGATGACTGTTTCATCAGATCTTTATAGGCTAGCATTGCCTCAGTCGAAGCTAAAAGAAATGAAACAGTTAATGATTCTTATATTTCTTCTAGGGGTGGGAATTAAAATTTCATGACGTTAGAGATTTGTAAGTTCGGATTTATTTGAAATAGTGAGGGAACGCCGTTCCGTCTACCAAAAAAAAGTAAGGGAACGCCGTTCCCACAGCACTACACAATATATATATATATATATATATATATATATATATATATATATCAGGAGTTTGTATGTGCCATTCCAACAGAAGGCAGGAAGTGTCTGAACCCTGTTTCTCCCATCACTGTCCTCTTCATCTGGCCTTTTTACATGTCACGTCTACCCTGTGAGCAGCCCAGCATACTCTCAAATACGCGCTTCTCACTATATTCCTTACTACACACGCATGCATCTTACACACTACACAGTCTTTTCAAAAAAGGTGTAATTTCAGTAGTCTCGGAGATTCGTGATTGTCCCCTCCTACATTTTCTCAGTAATTGTTTTCAGACTAATAGCTAAGTTTAACTTTCTTTTAATGACTATTAGTTGCTACTAATCTTCTTCTTATTATTATTATTATTATCATTGTTATATATATATATATATATATATATATAACATCCAAATAAGTAGGTTCGGGTAAAAAACTTTCTCAGTAGATGCAATTAAAGAAAACGGGATGTCGAGTTTGTGTGGATTGTCATTTTTAAATAGATTCAGTGGGAGATAGGTACTGAAACTTGAGAGATTTTTCATGAAGAACCTTTCTAGTTGCAGTCATAGCGTCCATTCACATTACTTTAATTAGCATTTCTCTTATTTATCGACTGTTCACAATTCCTCATAACTCTCATAATAAACGTATTTGTTTTCACTTTTCTTTCATGCCAGACAAGTCTCAGTATTTACATCAATCACACAGAATGTTCATGCTTATTGTTTTTGTTACTAGCTGTACCAAACATGTCTTTACAAATTGAAGCGTACCGTTACACAACGTTTAAAATGTTATAATTAATGCTTTATGATATCAGATCTCGTATAAAAAGCATTATTTTCTGTACAAATGGCCACAAAAATACTTTCAATCCTAATATATGTACGTATAGTATGCAACATACGCTTTTCCAACTGTATTGAAAACGTAAAAGTATCATCATGCGATCTTAGATTCTGCAATGACGTAAGTGAGCCTTAACATATAATTTAAAATTATTTAACAGATCTTTTGAGGGAACTGTACATCGATCTCATTATATATATATATATATATATATATCGTAAAGAACGACGCTTGTATAGGAGATATTCCGCGCAAGACGAGAAAGAGAAAACAACAAATGAAAAAATGAAGTACCACCTGGGAATCGAACCCGGGATCTTCCGATTGCCGGTCAGACGCGATAACCACTACACCATGGACTTCACTCTTCCAAATGCCGTAATTCCTCTACATACTCGCAGAAACCAATGCCCCAAGGGGGCACCTCCCGCATGCCGTAACATTATATACATTCAACTGCAAAGAACACGCAGTATAAATAACGTAAAGAACGACGCTTGTATAGAGATATTCCGCGCAAGACGAGAAAGAGAAAACAACAAATGAAAAAATGAAGTACCACCTGGGAATCGAACCCGGGATCTTCCGATTGCCGGTCAGACGCGATAACCACTACACCATGGACTTCACTCTTCCAAATGCCGTAATCCCTCTACATACTCGCAGAAACCAATGCCCCAAGGGGGCACCTCCCGCATGCCGTAACATTATATACATTCAACTGCAAAGAACACGCAGTATAAATAACGTAAAGAACGACGCTTGTATAGGAGATATTCCGCGCAAGACGAGAAAGAGAAAACAACAATGAAAAAATGAAGTACCACCTGGGAATCGAACCCGGGATCTTCCGATTGCCGGTCAGACGCGATAACCACTACACCATGGACTTCACTCTTCCAAATGCCGTAATTCCTCTACATACTCGCAGAAACCAATGCCCCAAGGGGGCACCTCCCGCATGCCGTAACATTATATACATTCAACTGCAAAGAACACGCAGTATAAATAACGTAAAGAACGACGCTTGTATAGGAGATATTCCGCGCAAGACGAGAAAGAGAAAACAACAAATGAAAAAATGAAGTACCACCTGGGAATCGAACCCGGGATCTTCCGATTGCCGGTCAGACGCGATAACCACTACACCATGGACTTCACTCTTCCAAATGCCGTAATTCCTCTACATACTCGCAGAAACCAATGCCCCAAGGGGGCACCTCCCGCATGCCGTAACATTATATACATTCAACTGCAAAGAACACGCAGTATAAATAACGTAAAGAACGACGCTTGTATAGGAGATATTCCGCGCAAGACGAGAAAGAGAAAACAACAAATGAAAAATGAAGTACCACCTGGGAATCGAACCCGGGATCTTCCGATTGCCGGTCAGACGCGATAACCACTACACCATGGACTTCACTCTTCCAAATGCCGTAATTCCTCTACATACTCGCAGAAACCAATGCCCCAAGGGGGCACCTCCCGCATGCCGTAACATTATATACATTCAACTGCAAAGAACACGCAGTATAAATAACGTAAAGAACGACGCTTGTATAGGAGATATTCCGCGCAAGACGAGAAAGAGAAAACAACAAATGAAAAAATGAAGTACCACCTGGGAATCGAACCCGGGATCTTCCGATTGCCGGTCAGACGCGATAACCACTACACCATGGACTTCACTCTTCCAAATGCCGTAATTCCTCTACATACTCGCAGAAACCAATGCCCCAAGGGGGCACCTCCCGCATGCCGTAACATTATATACATTCAACTGCAAAGAACACGCAGTATAAATAACGTAAAGAACGACGCTTGTATAGGAGATATTCCGCGCAAGACGAGAAAGAGAAAACAACAAATGAAAAAATGAAGTACCACCTGGTTATCGCGTCTGACCGGCAATCGGAAGATCCCGGGTTCGATTCCCAGGTGGTACTTCATTTTTTCATTTGTTGTTTTCTCTTTCTCGTCTTGCGCGGAATATCTCCTATACAAGCGTCGTTCTTTACGTTATTTATACTGCGTGTTCTTTGCAGTTGAATGTATATAATGTTACGGCATGCGGGAGGTGCCCCCTTGGGGCATTGGTTTCTGCGAGTATGTAGAGGAATTACGGCATTTGGAAGAGTGAAGTCCATGGTGTAGTGGTTATCGCGTCTGACCGGCAATCGGAAGATCCCGGGTTCGATTCCCAGGTGGTACTTCATTTTTTCATTTGTTGTTTTCTCTTTCTCGTCTTGCGCGGAATATCTCCTATACAAGCGTCGTTCTTTACGTTATTTATACTGCGTGTTCTTTGCAGTTGAATGTATATAATGTTACGGCATGCGGGAGGTGCCCCCTTGGGGCATTGGTTTCTGCGAGTATGTAGAGGAATTACGGCATTTGGAAGAGTGAAGTCCATGGTGTAGTGGTTATCGCGTCTGACCGGCAATCGGAAGATCCCGGGTTCGATTCCCAGGTGGTACTTCATTTTTTCATTTGTTGTTTTCTCTTTCTCGTCTTGCGCGGAATATCTCCTATACAAGCGTCGTTCTTTACGTTATTTATACTGCGTGTTCTTTGCAGTTGAATGTATATAATGTTACGGCATGCGGGAGGTGCCCCCTTGGGGCATTGGTTTCTGCGAGTATGTAGAGGATTACGGCATTTGGAAGAGTGAAGTCCATGGTGTAGTGGTTATCGCGTCTGACCGGCAATCGGAAGATCCCGGGTTCGATTCCCAGGTGGTACTTCATTTTTTCATTTGTTGTTTTCTCTTTCTCGTCTTGCGCGGAATATCTCCTATACAAGCGTCGTTCTTTACGTTATTTATACTGCGTGTTCTTTGCAGTTGAATGTATATAATGTTACGGCATGCGGGAGGTGCCCCCTTGGGGCATTGGTTTCTGCGAGTATGTAGAGGAATTACGGCATTTGGAAGAGTGAAGTCCATGGTGTAGTGGTTATCGCGTCTGACCGGCAATCGGAAGATCCCGGGTTCGATTCCCAGGTGGTACTTCATTTTTCATTTGTTGTTTTCTCTTTCTCGTCTTGCGCGGAATATCTCCTATACAAGCGTCGTTCTTTACGTTATTTATACTGCGTGTTCTTTGCAGTTGAATGTATATATATATATATAAGGAGTTTGTATGTGGCATTCCAACAGAAGACAGGAAGTGTCCGAATCCTGTTTCTCACATCACTGTCATCCTCACCTGGCCTTTTTACATGTCTCGTCTACCCTGTGAGCAGTCCAGCACACTCTCAAACACGCGCTTTTTCACTATATTCCTTACTACACACGCATGCATCTTACACACTACACAGTCTTTTCAAAAAGGTGTAATTTCAGTAGTCCAGAAGACTCGCGATTGGCCCCTCCTTCCTGCATGCATCGTATATATTACGAAACAATTTATAAAGTTCTCTCTTATTGCTTTCCTTATTGTAATGGGTATCACAACCGATTTTTCAATATTATTTAAGTATTATGTTGAGCAACATAACCCCCCCCCCCCACAGACTTGTTTCTTAGCATAATCATGAAACATGAAACAAGATTATATTAATATATATGAAAATGAAAATGAAAAGGTTTATTGGCAGACTATAGTCCATATGACAAATATTATTAATACAATGACAGTTCATACACTAAGGATAGAAATATATACAATTGATTAGAAATAATACTGCACTGTCGAAGTTAAGTGGAGCTACAGACAGACGTTTTCGTACAAGAAGTCCATAGCTTAGAGGATAAATGGCAGGACTCATGGATAGCTTGGATGATCGGGTTGGTTGACTTTTTAATTCTTTGCATTAGACTGTGTTGAGCACGTCTTGTTACCTCCGGGAAGCTCGGAACATTGCGGGTAGCAAACATTTGCGAAGCTGAGCATCTCGGGGGTAATTTATGTAAGAGTCTAAAAGACCTGGTGTACATCAAATTTAGGGTTCTGCCAGAACCTTTTTTATAATTCACCCAGAGTTGCTGACCGTATATATTACTCCAGAAAGCACGAAAGAGTGTCTTTAGCTTCACTTGTACAGAAACGAAAGTTCCTTATGGTCATGTATATATATATATATGCTTTCCTGTGTGTGTCATATATAATATATATATATATATATATATATATATATATATATTGCTTTCATGTGTGTGTCATATATATATATATATATATATATATATATATATATATCCAAAAGTAGTTTGAAGGCCTATTCCATCTCACGACTGACTATAATTATACACTTTAGAGGAGTTTGAAAATTGCATATATTTAGACAAAAAGTATTAGGTCTTAAGCTGATTTCATGTCAATATCAGCGTGCTTCACTGCCCTTTCAGTCATTGTGACCTTAGATCGTACCAGAACTATGGTCTTGACAAAGCACAATGTGTTAAATTTACCAAACAAGGATTACCTATGTTCAGGACTCTGGACATTTCCATACTCAACATCAACTATGCCCATTTGATCGTACCTTTCTTTATGTACATGCAATAGCATCAATTGGCTAAGCTTTCTCTGAATCGTGTTTGAACTCAGATAAGATTTAATACGCACGATATTACTAAACGAGCGTTCACTACAACACGTAATGGAGGCAGGCATCACTATAATTAACTTTGTTTACGTAATCACAGAGGAGATAAGAAATTACTGGTCAGGTGTCAGTGATTGCACGTGTGTAACTACATTACGTAGGATTAACTGCTCAAGGGATTCGTGAACACAAAGTTCATACAGAGGTTGTTAGATGAGTATGTAGTCTTGCAGGAAGGAAGTCTGAGCCCTAGAATGAAGTTACACTCACTAATTATGCTGTGGACGTCTATCCTTTGCATCCTCGAGAAGCAAATCTTTACACTGGACATACATTTTGCACTATACTTCGTTAAAACTGTCAGTTATGGGTATTATAATGAGATACAGAGCTTCATAATGTGCCTTTCTGTAATGATCTTCAGATGCATAGCTACCTTCCGGTGGAACACAATCCTCTTCTAGCCTAGCTGGAACTCTTCTAAATCGAGGCTGTGAGGGTACATCTACCTGACAGGAACCTAGTGACTGTACATTCTTTCAGAAAAGACTAGCCCCTTCATCATTGCGCATATTTCAAAGAGTTTTATCAGTCATACCACCAATAGCTTATATATATATATATATACATATATATATATATATATATATATATATATATATATATATATATATATATATATATATATATATATATATATATTATATATATATATATATATATATATATATATATATATATATATATATATATATATATATATATATAGAGAGAGAGAGAGAGAGAGAGAAGAGAGAGAGAGAGAGAGAGAGAGGTTGCAAAGAATGATGATGCGAAATTAATCATTTAAATATATGGTTTAATTTAATAAATATTGCTATCTGGCAACTCAATATGAAAGAGAAATGTACCTTTGCGTAATTAGCTGTAGATATGATAGCTATGTGTTAAGATGTAGGTTACCACCTAATTTTTATTGCGAAAGAATCATCTATTTAATTTAAATATTTAATAATGCTACTACTTCAAGTTAAATTGCTATACTCGATGGTAGTGCCTCCCCCCTCCTCTGCGTCGGTCTCTCTTCACATGAAGGTGAAGCTGGTTAAAATGTCTTGGCCCACTGACAACCAGGCTAATTTCCTTCAGTGTTGAGGAGGTCTCTTGTCAGGCCTTTAGTTTGGGGACACTACACATTCTGACTTTCCTATTGTCCTGTGTTGTTTGGAAGGTAATTGGATTTATTTTGAAGTTTTGTACCACTCGTTGATTTTTCTGCTGATCTTTGTATCGTCCGTAATATTGTCTTTGGCTGCGCTGGGAGACATTGACTGAGACGCACTGTGTGGGATGGCGGGAGGAGACCCCCAAATGTAAACACCCTCAAATCACGGCTAGCACCATGTCACGATCACGGTTAAGTGTACAGTGGTAACAATTAGTAGGTTATGTTAATTCAATTGACGACAGTGAATCACGGATAAATGCACGAATAAAATGTGTGTGTGTATACGCAACGTTGCGGTTCCGTGCGTAGTTCTCTCTTCACACGAAGGTCAGGCTGGTGTCCCCTCTATGCCTGTCTTGGTCGAGGGGCGAGTGCTTTCTTGTACTCTCCACCTCACATAGCCATGTACGTCCCGTTCATCGGGGATTGTTCTGAGCCAGGCGTCTAATCATCTTTTGAAGATGTCCACAGCAACTCCCTTCATGTTCCTTAGGTCTTTGGGCTTTTGTTTAGACAGTTTTGGTCGTCTCACCACAAAACTAATTTTTTTCAGGGTTAAGGATGTTCCCTGTCTCGCCTTTAATTTGGGAACACGACGCAGTCTTCCTTTTCTACTTTCCACCGTTGTTTAGGAAGTTACAGGGTTCAGAGTAAGATTAGGGATAAGTTTCTTCATTATTTCCCGTGTGTAAATAATGGTGTTTCTCTCTCTCCTCCTTTCCAGTGAAAATATGAATAGCTTTCATAACACTAGGCAACAAATTTCAACTTTTTTTTTGTTACAGACACGTGAACTACTGATTCCTACTAAAGCGCTGATGCTGATTTCAGATCTGATATCAAAATTTCTCTATCATGTCCAGATTTTGTATAACCGAAAACCCCTATTTTTCATTTTTTTTCTCACCCGCTTCTATTACGAAAGCCGTCTAAGCTACTTTTCCGTGCCACGTTTTATGTTAAGCATACTTAAATAATTAGTGAACAGGGATGTCTTTCCTCCTTTATTCTGGCTTAAGACAGACAGCGGAATTCCGCTGGCGGAGTTACCACCCCTGCGCCCAACCATCCACCCAAAGCGCGTTAGTATTTTGTTGTTACTACTGAAAGGCAAATTCCTGTTCTTAAGTGAAACTTTGGTGTGTCCTCTTCCTTTGTCGCTTGTAGGATGACGAGCTCTCCTTCTGCAGGAACCAACAATAATCTCCCATCATATTTGGGTTGAAATTACCTTGGTATCTGTTTTCCATAACTGAGATCTGTTGGTGGAAGCGCTCACCATGCTCGTCACTTACAGCCCCAAGGTTGGCCGGGAAGAAGTCAAGATGAGAATGTAAAAAATGAATTTTCAAAGACATTCTGCATCCCATTATTTCATAAGATTTAAACATGTTTTCTACGAGTTTACGGTGGTTTTCAGCTTTGTGGTTTCCAAGAAACTTTATGACAACTTCAACGAAAGATGTCCATGCTCCTAGTTCATTCTCATTTAGGTTAGATGGAAACGATGAGTCGTGGATGACACTGCGGATCTGTGGTCCAGTGAAAACTCCAGCTTCTAGCTTAGCATCTGTCAATATTCCTTTGAATTTATCCTTTAAATATTGGAAACCACTACCTTGATGATCCATACCCTTCACGAAATTTTTCATAAGGCCAAGTTTAATGTGAAGTGGTGGAAGATGTACTTTCTGAGGGTCAATAAGTGCTGGGTGTTTCACATTGTATTTACCAACAACATGTTCAGTTCTAGATGGCCAATCATGTTTTTTGTAGTGGTTCTTGTCATCTCTGCTGTTCCATAGACAGAAAAAGCACATATGCTTTGTGTAGCCCAACTGTAACCCAAGAAGTAATGATACAACTTTAAGGTCGCCACAAATATTCCATGTGTGGTCCTTATATTTGATGAGTCTTAGCAGCAGTTTCATCGATTCATAAGTCTCATTAAGGCCAGTGGCATGTGCTACAGGTATTGAAGGTTTTTCATTGCCGTTGTGCAGTAATACAGCTTTAAGGCTAGCTTTACTAGAGTCAATGAACAGTCTCCATTCTTTTGGATCATAGCGACAGCCAATCCCTTGCATCAGACCACTGATATCGTGGCAGAAACAAACGTTTTCTTCCTGTAAGTAAAATGATGAAAACTGCAAATGGCGATGGCGGAAATGGGAAACTTTGGTGTTTGGTTGGAGAAGATTAAATTCTTGAAGTCTTGAACCAAGCAACTCTGCCTTTTCTTTTGGTAATTCCAAATCGCGCACTAAGTCATTTAACTCCGCTTGACTTAACAAATGTGGGGAAATATTTGCATCTGGAACATATATGCCATCTTTCCCTGTTTCTATATCACTAGCAGAATCTTCAGATGAACTGCTGTCTGTTATCGTTGCTGGTGGAACTGGTGGTGGATTTGTTTCATCATGTGGTACTGGTTTCATTGCTGATTCGCAGTTTGGGTACGTGATCTTTGATTTGTTTTTCTTTGTGAAACCAGCAATCTTTGTCAAACAAAAATAACAATCATTGAAGTGATTTTTCGGCTCACGCCAAACCATGGGGACTGAGAACGGCATAGCTTTTCTTTTACCATTCATCCAAGCTATTAACATTGCATTGCACTGTGCACAGCAAATATGTGGTGCCCAGTCCCTCTGTTGGTCTCCTAACTTACAGTCAAAATAACACTTGTAGGCAAGTTTAATCTTTGTTGTTATGTTTCTACGTTGTGGCTTAGGTGTATATTGTCCACAGACAAAGCAGAAGTTGTCTGGGTGATTTACACAAGCACGTCTATTTGATGCCATTTTGAATTACCATACAATATCTGAAAAAACGTAGAAAGTAATTATTACGATGTGCAAAATAAAAAGAAGTACACACCGTAGTACAAAACAAATGCTATAAAAACACACAAGTCACCACAACCTGTCACTTGCTCATCAGCAGAGAGCTTCAACAACCGTTCTGCTTGACTGTCACGTAGCGACTGACCGTTGGGCCGTTGCCCTTTACTATGCTCTTGACTCAGTGTTGCCAACTCGGGATAAATTTTATTTATCAAAATTGTTCGAATTTGTATATAGTTGGCAAAAAAAATTGCTTTAACCTTGAAAAGCAAGTTTCATATTACTGGCATTAAGCCGATTAAAACCAAAATCTGGACGTGGTAGAAAATTTTACTAAAAGTGATTTGCATTTTACACAAAATCTAGACGTGATAGAAAAAATCTAATTATAGATTTGAAATCAGCATACCGAAATTAGCTAGGAGCACCTATTTGGTCTTCTGTAACAAAATCTTTGTTGCCTAGTGTAATCTTTCCCAGTAATTTAGTTCTTTGCACCCCCCATCGATCTTGGTTGTGAAGCTTCTCTGAATCCCTTACAGCTGCCTAATGTCCTCTTTTTTATATGGGGATGTTAGAACCGAGCAGTATTCCAATTTGGGTATGATCAGGGTTTTCAGTATAGGAATCCTTATATTCCTATCCCATCGTTTAAAGACTATCAATATCTGCCCCGTTATTCTCTTTACTCTGTTTACTGCTATCTTATTTTGTGATTCAAATTTCGCATCATCATTCTTTGCAACCTCTCTCTCTCTCTCTCTCTCTCTCTCTCCTCTCTCTCTCTCTCTCTCTCTCTCTTTATATATATGTGTGTGTGTGTGTGTGTATCATATATATATATATATATATATATATATAAGCTATTGGTGGTATGACTGATAAAACTCTTTGAAATATGCGCAATGATGAAGGGGCTAGTCTTTTCTGAAAGAATGTACAGTCACTAGGTTCCTGTCAGGTAGATGTACCCTCACAGCCTCGATTTAGAAGAGTTCCAGCTAGGCTAGAAGAGGATTGTGTTCCACCGGAAGGTAGCTATGCATCTGAAGATCATTACAGAAAGGCACATTATGAAGCTCTGTATCTCATTATAATACCCATAACTGACAGTTTTAACGAAGTATAGTGCAAAATGTATGTCCAGTGTAAAGATTTGCTTCTCGAGGATGCAAAGGATAGACGTCCACAGCATAATTAGTGAGTGTAACTTCATTCTAGGGCTCAGACTTCCTTCCTGCAAGACTACATACTCATCTAACAACCTCTGTATGAACTTTGTGTTCACGAATCCCTTGAGCAGTTAATCCTACGTAATGTAGTTACACACGTGCAATCACTGACACCTGACCAGTAATTTCTTATCTCCTCTGTGATTACGTAAACAAAGTTAATTATAGTGATGCCTGCCTCCATTACGTGTTGTAGTGAACGCTCGTTTAGTAATATCGTGCGTATTAAATCTTATCTGAGTTCAAACACGATTCAGAGAAAGCTTAGCCAATTGATGCTATTGCATGTACATAAAGAAAGGTACGATCAAATGGGCATAGTTGATGTTGAGTATGGAAATGTTCAGAGTCCTGAACATAGGTAATCCTTGTTTGGTAAATTTAACACATTGTGCTTTGTCAAGACCATAGTTCTGGTACGATCTAAGGTCACAATGACTGAAAGGGCAGTGAAGCACGCTGATATTGAAATGAAATCAGCTTAAGACCTAATACTTTTTGTCTAAATATATGCAATTTTCAAACTCCTCTAAAGTGTATAATTATAGTCAGTCGTGAGATGGAATAAGCCTTCAAACTACTTTTGGATATATATATATATATATATATGACACACACATGAAAGCAATATATATATATATATGACACACACAGGAAAGCAATATATATATTATATATATATATATATTATATATATACATGACCATAAGGAACTTTCGTTTCTGTACAAGTGAAGCTAAAGACACT
The DNA here is from genome assembly GCA_023014485.1 of Bathynomus jamesi. Classification (NCBI taxonomy): domain Eukaryota; kingdom Metazoa; phylum Arthropoda; class Malacostraca; order Isopoda; family Cirolanidae; genus Bathynomus; species Bathynomus jamesi. The sequence continues at coordinate 737,785 of JAJOZX010001043.1, forward strand.
CTTTCGTGCTTTCTGCAGTAATATATACGGTCAGCAACTCTGGGTGAATTATAAAAAAGGTTCTGGCAGAACCCTAAATTTGATGTACAACAGGTCTTTTAGACTCTTACATAAATTACCCCCGAGATGCTCAGCTTCGCAAATGTTTGCTACCCGCAATGTTCCGAGCTTCCCGGAGGTAACAAGACGTGCTCAACACAGTCTAATGCAAAGAATTAAAAAGTCAACCAACCCGATCATCCAAGCTATCCATGAGTCCTGCCATTTATCCTCTAAACTATGGACTTCTTGGTACGAAAACGTCTGTCTGTAACTCCACTTAACTTCGACAGTGCAGTATTATTTCTAATCAATTGTATATATTTCTATCCTTAGTGTATGAACTGTCATTGTATTAATAATATTTGTCATATGGACTATAGTCTGCCAATAAACCTTTTCATTTTCATTTTCATATATATTAATATAATCTTGTTTCATGTTTCATGATTATGCTAAGAAACAAGTCTGTGGGGTGGGGGGGGTATGTTGCTCAACATAATACTTAAATAATATTGAAAAATCGGTTGTGATACCCATTACAATAAGGAAAACAATAAGAGAGAACTTTATAAATTGTTTCGTAATATATACGATGCATGCAGGAAGGAGGGGCCAATCGCGAGTCTTCTGGACTACTGAAATTACACCTTTTTGAAAAGACTGTGTAGTGTGTAAGATGCATGCGTGTGTAGTAAGGAATATAGTGAAAAAGCGCGTGTTTGAGAGTGTGCTGGACTGCTCACAGGGTAGACGAGACATGTAAAAAGGCCAGGTGAGGATGACAGTGATGTGAGAAACAGGATTCGGACACTTCCTGTCTTCTGTTGGAATGCCACATAGAAACTCCATATATATATATATATATATATATATATATATATATAATATATATATATATATATATAATGAGATCGATGTACAGTTCCCTCGAAAGATCTGTTAAATAATTTTAAATTATATGTTAAGGCTCACTTACGTCATTGCAGAATCTAAGATCGCATGATGATACTTTTACGTTTTCAATACAGTTGAAAAAGCGTATGTTGCATACTATACGTACATATATTAGGATTGAAAGTATTTTGTGGCCATTTGTACAGAAAATAATGCTTTTTATACGAGATCTGATATCATAAAGCATTAATTATAACATTTTAAACGTTGTGTAACGGTACGCTTCAATTTGTAAAGACATGTTTGGTACAGCTGGTAACAAAAACAATAAGCATGAACATTCTGTGTGATTGATGTAAATACTGAGACTTGTCTGGCATGAAAGAAAAGTGAAAACAAATACGTTTATTATGAGAGTTATGAGGAATTGTGAACAGTCGATAAATAAGAGAAATGCTAATTAAAGTAATGTGAATGGACGCTATGACTGCAACTAGAAAGGTTCTTCATGAAAAATCTCTCAAGTTTCAGTACCTATCTCCCACTGAATCTATTTAAAAATGACAATCCACACAAACTCGACATCCCGTTTTCTTTAATTGCATCTACTGAGAAAGTTTTTTACCCGAACCTACTTATTTGGATGTTATATATATATATATATATATATATATATATATATATATATATATATAACAATGATAATAATAATAAGAAGAAGATTAGTAGCAACTAATAGTCATTAAAAGAAAGTTAAACTTAGCTATTAGTCTGAAAACAATTACTGAGAAAATGTAGGGGGGACAATCGCGAATCTCCGAGACTACTGAAATTACACCTTTTTTGAAAAGACTGTGTAGTGTGTAAGATGCATGCGTGTGTAGTAAGGAATATAGTGAGAAGCGCGTATTTGAGAGTATGCTGGGCTGCTCACAGGGTAGACGTGACATGTAAAAAGGCCAGATGAAGAGGACAGTGATGGGAGAAACAGGGTTCAGACACTTCCTGCCTTCTGTTGGAATGGCACATACAAACTCCTTATATATATATATATATATTAGGGTGTTTCATACCTATAGGGTAAAATAAAAATGAGCTTGGAGTTTTAATCCACACGTTTCTCCGTATTGTAAAGAACAAGAAAACACGTTTGTGCAAGTTTGAACCAGATCGCGCTGCATTTAGAGGTCCCCAACTTTGACGACGTTTTGTCAGTTCATTTCTCGCCTGCCTGCAGTGAAGACGGTTTTCTTCGTCACTTGAGCGGTTCGTGTTGTATAGCCTATTGGACAACTATGGAGGTAATTATATATGCTACTATTATCTCATTTTACTGTGGTATTGAAATTTATTATTATTTAATTTCTGTCATTTTACTGTGGTAGTGATATTTATTATTAATATTACATGAAATTAATTAGTCTGTTGCATATTGGACAACTAAGCTGGTAATTATTTATGATACTAATTAATGTAATTTTACTGCGGTATTGAAATTTATTTAATTAATGAATTGTCAAAGAGAACGTAGTGTACACGTATCAGTTTTATAAATAAAGAAAAGCAGTAACTGGGACTCGAACCAGTGTCATAGCCGTTTGGCGGCATCGCTCAAGTCGGCGTACACAGCACGCTATCCACTCCCTAGATGGTGTAGTGGATAGCGTGCTGTGTACGCCGACTTGAGCGATGCCGCCAAACGGCTATGACACTGGTTCGAGTCCCAGTTACTGCTTTCTTTATTTAATTAATGAAATTAATTACGATGTGAAATTATTTCTGTGGAATTATTTAGTTTGTTTTCTTTTCCAGGTGTCTACCAGAGCGAAAACAGAAGTGTTTCTTATTGGCCAGACGGATGCGAACATCACATCAAGTGGCCTTCCAACTCAGTTGCAAGTACTCAAAAAGTACTTTTACCACCAAAAGGAGCAAAAATTTGGACGTACTAAATGCCTGAACCTGTGCCTGGATGCCTGTCTCATATTTTGGGAGAGAGCGAGAATCCCCATGATGCGTCGAGATTCGGCCTTGAGGAAGATGGAATCCCTTCTCAAGGAATACGACCGGCTTGTGAAGCACAAGTCACATAAAGCAGAGTCCTTCCGAGTGAAGGAGGCGATGTTCAAGGAGGCAATAGCGAAGGAGATCATGGACATTGCTCATTCACAGGCTAAGGAAATGATGAAGAATCAGGAGGACATCCACTTTCTCGACATGCAGCGTGAAGATCCAAATTCCTGCAGCATGGGCCCTGTTGACATGAAGCTTCACTATAAGGAGATTAGGAAAAGGAAGAGGCTGGACAAGATTAAGGAACAACAGGAGAAGGCCAGGAAGGAACAAGGAGCTGCAGAAGATACGGGGGCTTTAGTGATTTCAACTTCGTCAGAGACTGACTCAGATGTCGTTGACCCAACCGTGGAAGTTTTTCCATCCTCCTCCAAGGGAAATACCAAGAAGCGACGCAGGAATCTGATCTCACAGGATGTGACGACTACCTACGATCGGCTGAATATTTCGTACCGCGATTCAGCTATGTCGTACGCTGCAGCGGCTAAATCACTAGGTTTTGACTTGGATGAACTGTCCATTTCTGCCAGTACCATGTACCGCACACGCAAGGCTCTCAGGAAGGTGGCTGCTGAAAGTTATCAATCCGACGAAGTTTGTCCTGGTCAGCCTCTTGTCTTGCATTGGGACGGTAAGCTCCTACCTGACAATGAGCAATGGAAGGAGAGCGTTGACCGGATCGCCGTCCTCGTCTCTGGCGACGGCAAGGAGAAGTTGCTCGGCGTTCCTAAGGTGACGTCCGGAACCGGCGAGAAGATAGCGCGAGTTTGCTTGGATTTGGTCAAGGAACACAGGATGGAAGAGCGCGTGCGGGGACTGTCTTTCGACACGACAGCGTGGACTGAAGTAGAGGGCTTCAAGCAAGCAGCGGCAACTGTTAACAAAATCTCTGTCGTCAACGATCGGGCCGAAAGAGCCATCGCGCTCACCAAAGAGTTCAACTGTTCTCTGACGAAGAACGAAGAGCAGAAGCAGTATTTGCTCAAAACTGTGATGTAGCATAGGGCGAAATACCCGAATAAAACCAAGAAGGATTTCATGGACAAATGATTCGCAAGAAGTGGTTATTTTTTGTATCTTTGTGAAAATGTGTAGTGAAATGGTATTCGTTTGTTGAAAAAAATTCATTGACAGATTTTTGTTTAATTTTTTCCGTTTATGATCTGCCAGAGCATCAAACTGGGGACCCGTAAACTTTAAACTATTGAATTAATACTTCGGTTTATCAGTCTCCTCAGCAAATGGAACAAGGGGATCCATGTGCATTAAATTTTTCCAAACATTTAATTTATGAAACACCCTAATATATATATATATATATATATATATATATATATATATATATATATATATATTATATATATTATATATATATTGTGTAGTGCTGTGGGAACGGCGTTCCCTTACTTTTTTTTGGTAGACGGAACGGCGTTCCCTCACTATTTCAAATAAATCCGAACTTACAAATCTCTAACGTCATGAAATTTTAATTCCCACCCCTAGAAGAAATATAAGAATCATTAACTGTTTCATTTCTTTTAGCTTCGACTGAGGCAATGCTAGCCTATAAAGATCTGATGAAACAGTCACCACGGCGTACCAGTTGTTAACTTTTTTTTTAGTTAATCATTCCAGTTGTTAGCTATTTTTATTGATCGTACTGGATGTCATATATCTAATGACACTGGAAATACTGCATCTTCAACCTTGGAATATATCCTAATATCCAGTGCATATGACCTCAAAATATCCCTGAAATTGGTCAGATTTCAAAAGATTTCCCGGGGGCAGTGCCCCCGGACCCCAGCTGTATGGGCTCGCCGCGCTCGCTATTGTCCCCCCCGCATCTGAGTAACACTTTCAAAAATGCGTTCCCTCACTTCTTTATTTAGCACTACACCACTGTATATATATATATATATATATATATATATATATATATATATATATATATATATATATATGGGAATGAACTCAGAATGGTCCCCTGAGTTTTTTATGATACACACAGACCGTGCATGGAACAAGGAACTCTTCTGGGATAATTAAATCCACTATAGTCCGAATAAGTAATGGTAAATGACAAATACCATAGTTTTTCTTTTTCATGATGCTAGCCCGACGTGGGCAACGGGTCACTCGCAAAGAGATCCCACAAATATAGCTTCCCTCACCAGCTATCTGCAGGATAGCTGGTGAGGGAAGCTATATTTGTGGGATCTCTTTGCGAGTGACCCGTTGCCCACGTCGGGCTAGCATCATGAAAAAGAAAAACTATGGTATTTGTCATTTACCATTACTTATTCGGACTATAGTGGATTTAATTATCCCAGAAGAGTTCCTTGTTCCATGCACGGTCTGTGTGTATCATATATATATATATATATATATATATATATATTTAAATTGAACTCGTGTAAATATGTATGGCGGTTATTATGAGTCAGAAGTTATAATGAGATCGATGTACAGTTCCCTCGAATGATGTGTTAAATAATTTTAAATTAAATGTTAGGGCTCACGTCATTGCGGAAACTAAGATCGCATGATGATACTTTTACGTTTTTAATACAGGTGAAAAGGCGTATGTTGCATACTATACGTACATATATTAGGATTGAAAGTATTTTTGTGGCCATTTGTACAGAAAATAATGCTTTTTATACGAGATCTGATATCATAAAGCATTAATTATAACATTTTAAACGTTGTGTAACGGTAGGCTTCAGTCTGTAAAGACATGATTGGTACAGCTAATGACAAAAACAATAAGCATGAACATTCTGTGTGATTGATGTAAACAGTGGCCTGACTGGTGTGAAAACAAATACGTTTATTATGAGAATTATGAGGAATTGTGAACAGCCGTTAAATTAGAGAAATGATAATTAAAGTAATGTGATTAGTCCTAACTATAACTACAAGTAGAAAGGTTCTTAATGAAAAATCTCTCAACTTTCAGTACCTATTTCCCGCTGCATCTATTTAAAAATGACAACCCACATAAATTCGACATCCGGTTTTCTTTAATTGCATCTAATAAGAAATTTTTTACCCGAACCTACTTATTTGGATGTTATATATATATATATATATATATATATATATATGATAATAATAATAATAATAATAACAAGATTAGTTGCAGCTAATAGTCTTTAGAAGAAAGTTAAACTTAACAACCTGAAAACAATTACTGAGAGAAATATATAGCAAGATTGGGGGTATAGTTGCCAGATGCTTTTATTACGAAGGGAATTGAAATCAATATATTTAATTTAAATACTCTTAACACGTGTACATATATATATGTAATAATAACAATAAATCAATATTAGTAATAATATTTAAGTGGATGTTTAGAGGAGGATAACAGAATTGATGCTTCAGTTTCAAAGCTGTGTTACGCAGCTTGATGTTCTTTTTAACATATGCAATTTTATAACGAAATTTGCTGTATAGTAAAATTATTAATTCACATACCAGAAGATAGCATGTGAAAGTGAATGTAATGGTATATATCGGTGTAAATAACAGAAAACTACATATTTAAAAGTAAATAAACAAATATGAGTGTACTATATGTATATATTGTATTTGAAGGTCATCCCGTTTGAAAATAAGCCAGTTTCCCTTAAAAAAGAGAGAAATTAATTTATTTAAATTATAATAATAAATATTCATTTTATTTTTCATAATACAGATATTAAACAAAGAACTTCTTTTTCGATTTAAAATATGACCACTCTGATTTTAATTTATGTATTGTTCGCAATTTGTTAACAGACGAAAATTGGGTGTTAATGCGCAATCTCGTTAGGCCTATTAAAACCTTTCAGATATTCGTTTCCATTTCTACTGTCTTCTAACTTGCCTGAACAGAAAGTACTTGAATGTATGTATGTTTTTTCATGTTTGTTCTTGTTTGCCTCATGAAAGAACTTTTTTGAAGGAGGAAGGCGAGGCTCAATCCTTTCTTAAATTTTTTTGAAGGAAGGTGAAGACGAATCATTTTTAAAATTAAATTTTTTAAATTTAATTTTTTAAATTTAATTTTTTTAAATTTATTTTTTAATTTTTTTTTTTTTGAAGGACCATGAAGGACCATGAAGGACACCTCATAAAGGAGGGACCGCCATGAAGGACGGTGAGGGGGAAATTTTCAAATTGATCCATTTGCTGTCCGACATGTTGCGGCTATAGTACTGATGCCGAATTGGAAAAAATCAACGGTATTGGAAGTGATCTGTGTTAGACATCTGCGTTTATAGAATCTTGTCTCAACAAGGCAAAACGAACTTTCAATCGTGTGAATAATAACACTCGTACTTTGTCAAAAAATATTTTAGTACTTCCATTTTTCCCGGACTTTTTAGGCATTCCTAATGTACTTAAACTTTTGGATATTACAATATAACAATATTGTGAAAAATATCATAGTAAAAAATAGCCCTACCAATAATTCAGGCATTATCTATAAAATTGGTTGTAAACAATGTGATTCCTTTTACATAGGTAAGACGGGAAAGGATTTGCACACACGTATAAAACAGCATCAATATTCCGTTAGAACAGGACAGTCGTCCAGTGCCCTTTTTGTCCATTTGTCAGAGTTATCCCACTGTATTGATTGGAATAATGCCTCAGTTTTATTTCACTCTAGCAACATTGTTAATGGAAATATTCTTGAGTCTGCCATTATCCAACTTACAAATAACTTCAACATAAGCAAAGGTCTTTTTCAACTCGATCCTGTTGTTTTGAATTCCTTCAGAACAGATTTAGATAAGAAGGGTAGAACGCTAAATCTTTGGTAAACTTGTATGCCACTCTAATAACTTTTATTTTTCAATTTATTTTTATATACATCGAATTTAAACAAGAAGGGCAGAGTGCTAAAACCCGTGCAGATTTCCAGTATAAATTTGTATTTTTTTATTTTTTTTTATTTTTATCTATAACATTGGTTGGAAACAATTCATTTGATCTTGTGCTAAAAATCGGTAGTTTTTCCTTACAAATTTGTATGCTCCTCCCACAATCCTTTAATTTTTTTTTTACCTCTCCGTTTATTGTATATATATATATATATATATATATATTTTTTTTTTTTTTCTGTAACTTATATATAGGCTGTAACTCTTTATGTACTTCAGTGTTCCTGAGGATGTCATTAGACGAAAGCGCTTGAGCACCATTCTGTGTTTCCTTTCCTTCGTGGTTTTATTCATCATAAATATTTTTCACGTGTTACTTTCGTGAAATAATTTTCATATATATATATATATATATATATATATATGAAGATGAAGACCAAGCCGACTGTATAAAACGTTTATGCCAGTGGGACGTTTCGAATCTAGCTCAATTCGTCATTAGCTATTCTAAAATCGAGAGTATAAATAATTACATAAAAGCAATAAAAACAAATTCAAACAAAGTTATAAAATAAATGACACAAACGAAGCAAAACTCAGTGTGTGGCGCACCAGACAAAAAGAGAATAGAAAAATTCACTCTAGACAAATTAGGTTGGTTTATAAAATATTTAATTTTATGGAAGCAGTCAAATCATTAAAGGACGGACGGACGTTGATTACACTCGGCAACAAATTTCAACTTTTTTTTTGTTACAGACACGTGAACTACTGATTCCTACCAAAGCGCTGATGCTGATTTCAGATCTGATATCAAAATTTCTCTATCACGTCCAGATTTTGTGTAACCGAAAACCCCTATTTTTCATTTTTTTTCTCACCCGCTTCTATTACGAAAGCCGTCTAAGCTACTTTTCCGTGCCACGTTTTATGTTAAGCATACTTAAATAATTAGTGAACAGGGATGTCTTTCCTCCTCTATTCTGGCTTAAGACAGACAGTGGAATTCCGCTGGCGGAGTTACCACCCCTGCGCCCAACCATCCACCCAAAGCGCGTTAGTATTTGTTGTTACTACTGAAAGGCAAATTCCTGTTCTTAAGTGAAACTTTGGTGTGTCTTCTTCCTTTGTCGCTTGTAGGATGACGAGCTCTCCTTCTGCAGGAACCAACAATAATCTCCCATCATATTTGGGTTGAAATTACCTTGGTATCTGTTTTCCATAACTGAGATCTGTTGGTGGAAGCGCTCACCATGCTCGTCACTTACAGCCCCAAGGTTGGCCGGGAAGAAGTCAAGATGAGAATGTAAAAAATGAATTTTCAAAGACATTCTGCATCCCATTATTTCATAAGATTTAAGCATGTTTTCTACGAGTTTACGGTGGTTTTCAGCTTTGTGGTTTCCAAGAAAATTTTTGACAACTTCAACGAAAGATGTCCATGCTCCTAGTTCATTCTCATTTAGGTTAGATGGAAACGATGAGTCATGGATGACACTGCGGATCTGTGGTCCAGTGAAAACTCCAGCTTCTAGCTTAGCATCTGTCAATATTCCTTTGAATTTATCCTTTAAATATTGGAAACCACTACCTTGATGATCCATACCCTTCATGAAATTTTTCATAAGGCCAAGTTTAATGTGAAGTGGTGGAAGATGTACTTTCTGAGGGTCAATAAGTGCTGGGTGTTTCACATTGTATTTACCAACAACATGTTCAGTTCTAGATGGCCAATCATGTTTTTTGTAGTGGTTCTTGTCATCTCTGCTGTTCCATAGACACAAAAAGCACATATGCTTTGTGTAGCCCAACTGTAACCCAAGAAGTAATGATACAACTTTAAGGTCGCCACAAATATTCCATGTGTGGTCCTTATATTTGATGAGTCTTAGCAGCAGTTTCATCGATTCATAAGTCTCATTAAGGCCAGTGGCATGTGCTACAGGTATTGAAGGTTTTTCATTGCCGTTGTGCAATAATACAGCTTTAAGGCTAGCTTTACTAGAGTCAATGAACAGTCTCCATTCTTTTGGATCATAGCGACAGCCAATCCCTTGCATCAGACCACTGATATCGTGGCAGAAACAAACGTTTTCTTCCTGTAAGTAAAATGATGAAAACTGCAAATGGCGATGGCAGAAATGGGAAACTTTGGTGTTTGGTTGGAGAAGATTAAATTCTTGAAGTCTTGAACCAAGCAACTCTGCCTTTTCTTTTGGTAATTCCAAATCGCGCACTAAGTCATTTAACTCCGCTTGACTTAACAAATGTGGGGAAATATTTGCATCTGGAACATATATGCCATCTTTCCCTGTTTCTATATCACTAGCAGAATCTTCAGATGAACTGCTGTCTGTTATCGTTGCTGGTGGAACTGGTGGTGGATTTGTTTCATCATGTGGTACTGGTTTCATTGCTGATTCGCAGTTTGGGTACGTGATCTTTGATTTGTTTTTCTTTGTGAAACCAGCAATCTTTGTCAAACAAAAATAACAATCATTGAAGTGATTTTTCGGCTCATGCCAAACCATGGGGACTGAGAACGGCATAGCTTTTCTTTTACCATTCATCCAAGCTATTAACATTGCATTGCACTGTGCACAGCAAATATGTGGTGCCCAGTCCCTCTGTTGGTCTCCTAACTTACAGTCAAAATAACACTTGTAGGCAAGTTTAATCTTTGTTGTTATGTTTCTACATTGTGGCTTAGGTGTATATTGTCCACAGACAAAGCAGAAGTTGTCTCGGTGATTTACACAAGCACGTCTATTTGATGCCATTTTGAATTACCATACAATATCTGAAAAAACGTAGAAAGTAATTATTACGATGTGCAAAATAAAAAGAAATACACACCGTAGTACAAAACAAATGCTATAAAAACACACAAGTCACCACAACCTGTCACTTGCTCATCAGCAGAGAGCTTCAACAACTGTTCTGCTTGACTGTCACGTAGTGACTGACCGTTGGGCCATTGCCCGTTACTATGCTCTTGACTCAGTGTTGCCAACTCGGGATAAATTTTATTTATCAAATTGTTCGAATTTGTATATAGTTGGCAAAAAAAATTGCTTTAACCTTGAAAAGCAAGTTTCATATTACTGGCATTAAGCCGATTAAAACCAAAATCTGGACGTGGTAGAAAATTTTACTAAAAGTGATTTGCATTTTACACAAAATCTAGACGTGATAGAAAAAATCTAATTATAGATTTGAAATCAGCATACCGAAATTAGCTAGGAGCACCTATTTGGTCTTCTGTAACAAAATCTTTGTTGCCTAGTGCACTAGGCAACAAATTTCAACTTTTTTTTTGTTACAGACACGTGAACTACTGATTCCTACTAAAGCGCTGATGCTGATTTCAGATCTGATATCAAAATTTCTCTATCACGTCCAGATTTTGTGTAACCGAAAACCCCTATTTTTCATTTTTTTTCTCACCCGCTTCTATTACGAAAGCCGTCTAAGCTACTTTTCCGTGCCACGTTTTATGTTAAGCATACTTAAATAATTAGTGAACAGGGATGTCTTTCCTCCTTTATTCTGGCTTAAGACAGACAGCGGAATTCCGCTGGCGGAGTTACCACCCCTGCGCCCAACCATCCACCCAAAGCGCGTTAGTATTTTGTTGTTACTACTGAAAGGCAAATTCCTGTTCTTAAGTGAAACTTTGGTGTGTCCTCTTCCTTTGTCGCTTGTAGGATGACGAGCTCTCCTTCTGCAGGAACCAACAATAATCTCCCATCATATTTGGGTTGAAATTACCTTGGTATCTGTTTTCCATAACTGAGATCTGTTGGTGGAAGCGCTCACCATGCTCGTCACTTACAGCCCCAAGGTTGGCCGGGAAGAAGTCAAGATGAGAATGTAAAAAATGAATTTTCAAAGACATTCTGCATCCCATTATTTCATAAGATTTAAGCATGTTTTCTACGAGTTTACGGTGGTTTTCAGCTTTGTGGTTTCCAAGAAAATTTTTGACAACTTCAACGAAAGATGTCCATGCTCCTAGTTCATTCTCATTTAGGTTAGATGGAAACGATGAGTCGTGGATGACACTGCGGATCTGTGGTCCAGTGAAAACTCCAGCTTCTAGCTTAGCATCTGTCAATATTCCTTTGAATTTATCCTTTAAATATTGGAAACCACTACCTTGATGATCCATACCCTTCACGAAATTTTTCATAAGGCCAAGTTTAATGTGAAGTGGTGGAAGATGTACTTTCTGAGGGTCAATAAGTGCTGGGTGTTTCACATTGTATTTACCAACAACATGTTCAGTTCTAGATGGCCAATCATGTTTTTTGTAGTGGTTCTTGTCATCTCTGCTGTTCCATAGACACAAAAAGCACATATGCTTTGTGTAGCCCAACTGTAACCCAAGAAGTAATGATACAACTTTAAGGTCGCCACAAATATTCCATGTGTGGTCCTTATATTTGATGAGTCTTAGCAGCAGTTTCATCGATTCATAAGTCTCATTAAGGCCAGTGGCATGTGCTACAGGTATTGAAGGTTTTTCATTGCCGTTGTGCAGTAATACAGCTTTAAGGCTAGCTTTACTAGAGTCAATGAACAGTCTCCATTCTTTTGGATCATAGCGACAGCCAATCCCTTGCATCAGACCACTGATATCGTGGCAGAAACAAACGTTTTCTTCCTGTAAGTAAAATGATGAAAACTGCAAATGGCGATGGCGGAAATGGGAAACTTTGGTGTTTGGTTGGAGAAGATTAAATTCTTGAAGTCTTGAACCAAGCAACTCTGCCTTTTCTTTTGGTAATTCCAAATCGCGCACTAAGTCATTTAACTCCGCTTGACTTAACAAATGTGGGGAAATATTTGCATCTGGAACATATATGCCATCTTTCCCTGTTTCTATATCACTAGCAGAATCTTCAGATGAACTGCTGTCTGTTATCGTTGCTGGTGGAACTGGTGGTGGATTTGTTTCATCATGTGGTACTGGTTTCATTGCTGATTCGCAGTTTGGGTACGTGATCTTTGATTTGTTTTTCTTTGTGAAACCAGCAATCTTTGTCAAACAAAAATAACAATCATTGAAGTGATTTTTCGGCTCACGCCAAACCATGGGGACTGAGAACGGCATAGCTTTTCTTTTACCATTCATCCAAGCTATTAACATTGCATTGCACTGTGCACAGCAAATATGTGGTGCCCAGTCCCTCTGTTGGTCTCCTAACTTACAGTCAAAATAACACTTGTAGGCAAGTTTAATCTTTGTTGTTATGTTTCTACGTTGTGGCTTAGGTGTATATTGTCCACAGACAAAGCAGAAGTTGTCTGGGTGATTTACACAAGCACGTCTATTTGATGCCATTTTGAATTACCATACAATATCTGAAAAAACGTAGAAAGTAATTATTACGATGTGCAAAATAAAAAGAAATACACACCGTAGTACAAAACAAATGCTATAAAAACACACAAGTCACCACAACCTGTCACTTGCTCATCAGCAGAGAGCTTCAACAACCGTTCTGCTTGACTGTCACGTAGCGACTGACCGTTGGGCCGTTGCCCGTTACTATGCTCTTGACTCAGTGTTGCCAACTCGGGATAAATTTTATTTATCAAAATTGTTCGAATTTGTATATAGTTGGCAAAAAAAATTGCTTTAACCTTGAAAAGCAAGTTTCATATTACTGGCATTAAGCCGATTAAAACCAAAATCTGGACGTGGTAGAAAATTTTACTAAAAGTGATTTGCATTTTACACAAAATCTAGACGTGATAGAAAAAATCTAATTATAGATTTGAAATCAGCATACCGAAATTAGCTAGGAGCACCTATTTGGTCTTCTGTAACAAAATCTTTGTTGCCTAGTGTTATGTACGAGTGTATATATATATACAGTGTGTCCGTAAAGTCATGGTGGGATTTTAAATAGCTATATTATTGCAACGAAACATGATAATGAGATGAAAAAAAGGCAAATTGAAGAACAACTCTAAAAGAATAACTTTATTTAACGTAGTTCGATATGGGCTCCTCTGGTAGCCCTGCAGACATCTAGGCGGTGATTCAATTCCAGCCACACACGCCCAAGAACATCAGGAGTGACGGATGCGATAGCTTCCGTGATTCGCTCGTGCAAGTGATGAATATCCCTAATGGGTACACTGTACACGCTTTGCTTGACGTAACCCCACAAATAAAAGTCCAAAGGTGTCAGGTCCGGAGAGCGTGGAGGCCATGGCTTCCATCCTCCTCTTCCTCTCCATCTCTGTGGAAATTTTTCATTAAGGAATTCTCGAACAACGTTGGCATAGTGCGGAGGAGCACCATCTTGCTGAAAGATGACATTATTGTCAATAAATTGGGGTACTGCAAAATGTTCCAACATAGCGAGGTAGTTGTGTAACGTCACAGTGGGTTCCGCGAAGAAAAATGGGCCAATCACTCGATCTCGTGCTAGAGCACACCACACATTAACTTTCGGGCTATTACGCTCATGTTCAACATAGGCATGTGGACAGCCTAGACTAACTACGAGATAAACGTTAAGCTTAGCCTAGACTAACTACAAGATACAACTTTGAGAGTTGTTCTTAAATTTGGCATTGTTTCATCTCATTATCATGTTTCGTTGCAATAATATAGCTATTTAAAATCCCACCATGACTTTACGGACACACTGTATATATATATATATTTTATCAACTCAGTCTTCATTCACACTGGGTATGATTTATGAATATTTTTTCCCTATTGAGTCACAAATTAACTAATATTCAGAAAGATCACTTCCATAATAATTAATTTGCTTAGCAACCAATCATTGTTAAAGGCTTTTCTGTAGAAGGGTCAAATTATTTGCAATGAATATTAAGTCAATAGGACAAGCACTGTATAATTATCACAACTTACAATTTTGTATGAATTAAAAATTAATCATTTCTTTGAAAAGACCATAGCAACGACTGGTTGCCAGGCAAAAACCTAACCCAGTTTAGTAGCTTATCTGGTTATTGTTCCGTAATCTGTAATTGGATGAAGGGTGATGTTTGAACCTCGTCAAAGTGTGGTCGATGGGGAATATTATGCCCTTTTATCGAAACCAGATGAGAGAAAACCTTCAAAACAGTTTCGAGAAGGATTTTATTGGATTATTTTTTCGGGGAAGATGGGATAGTCTATGAAACTCCTCAGTTGTTTTTGCAGGTAATAATAATAATAATAATAATAATAATGTTTTGGGTTCTTTAACCTCCTGTGTAACATCTTTGAGGATCGTATGATAGAGGGGACCCATAGCTTTACGTGGGATCCGAACCACTGCCCCAACTAGGAAGACCCAGTTCTGAGTTGAGAATTTGTCTAATTCGGTAAGGTTAGGTTAGATTACATGAAATGTGGCACGTTAAAATCGTTTTAAGTTTGTTTTGTTAAGTTTACCCAACAGTTTCATCGAAAAATATTTCTGATTCGAGAAAAATTTCTCGACGTTTCTCTCTCGAGAGTTGGTTCGTCAGTGTAAACTTTAGATCAGGGGTTCCCAACCTTTTTTCGACTGCGTACCTCTCGATGGCTTCAGCAAGTGCCCCGTACCACCCGCTACTCAAAATTGCTCAAAAGATGGTGTAGCCGCTATACCGTCTTTTGAGAGTACTTTTCCGTGTGAAAGTTAGTTCCAAAGCAGGATGCCGCGTACCCCCATTTGGGAACCCCTGCTTTAGACAAATGAACCAAGTTTTCGAGATATCTGAGAGTGACGCGAAATTTCCTGAAAATTACAAAAATAAGTAACTGAAAATTGAAAAGTTACAAAGATATGCAAATTTCAGATGAAACAAAACATTCGTCATTTATTACTTGGGGTACCATGAGTCAGAAAAGGTTGGGCAATGGACATCCCTGGTCTAAATGTTTGTCTTTCAAAGGATACCGTCGCTGCTAGATTTCAGGTTGATGAAACAATTCAACGACAACGCATATGACACAGAAAGTTCATTTATAAAAAGCAGATAATGTCCTGTATTAACTGTTCGTGATGAAATTAATAAGTAATGACTTTCTAGCCGATAAATACTGACTCAGGTTTACCTCTTCCTCATTATTTATCTATTTACTTACAGTATTTATTTTCCTTTATGTTTACTTTGTACTCGCGCGCGCGCGCGCACACACACACACACACACACACACACATATATATATATATATATATATTAGGGTGCGTCACTGCATAAGGGAGAAAACCTGAAGGTGGTCCATTTCTTTTGCTCGCTTTCTCAATTAAGCCAATGAAGGAGAAAACACCACAGACAAATTTTCATTTGAGTAGCCGTTTATTTAGGGGTCGCGCATCCACTACAAAGTTTGTACACTACATACTACATATATTCTGGGATTGGTTTCCACGTACTGATTATTTTCAGGGGAAGTAACTCTATGAAAACTATGTCTTGTTTATCACTCTTAATATTTAAAACATTACAGCATATGAAGACATAATTCGTGTTTTATATTTATAAAAATACATTTTGCTATTACACTTTCAATTTCCTAGGCATTTACTTTGACAAGAACTTAAACTGGAATGAACACTGTAAAATAATTGGAAACAAAACAGCTAAACTTATATATTATATTCTGGGATTGGTTTCCCCGTACTTCGTGAGCACCAACAAAACGAAAGAAATTGACAAACAATACTCGGTCCTTCTTGTTTGCTGTCTTCAGGTACGCTCGCCGATGATCCTCTGCCACCTGGATCATGTATTGGAGCTGATCCTCGTGCTTGGTACGCCCCTTTGCCGTGAACTCGTGGATGAGGGCCACTCCTCTTTCAGCAGTGTCGTTAGTCACGAGGAGCTTCCCGACCCGTTCCTTCCCCAGATTGTACCCGTCTGATGTTATCCAGGCCGCAGGGGGCATTGACAAGAACGCAGTATCGATTTCAAGATTTCAACCTCTTAGATGTGGAGGTGAAGAAGTCCGGAAGATCTTTTGCAACGACGTCTCTTGCGACGGCCAACACACGAGGGCTGGGCTCGATGGATCCTTCCACAGAGTTCATGTTAGAGACCATCTTGAGTTTGTCAGCATCTGCAACATCGTCGTCGAAGAGGGCAAGACCGACTGCAACTTCAGACAAGTACCATAGATGCTGACTCATCGCCTTCGTGCCGGCTTCCTTGATGATGGGAGCTTCATGTTCCTCGAGTTCCTTGAGCAGCGTGAGGTCCATTCGTGCTGCTGCGGAAGCTGTCTTGGCTGTGAACCAGACGCGTAGGTAATGTTTTACGACGAAAATGCAGAAATCACCGAGCTTTTCCCAGAGAAGTCCCATGCGGTTCGGGCCACGAGAGGAAGAAGGACGTTACGGCCACAAGAGTCTAACAAACTCCTACTTGAACATCCAAATCTTCAGGGCATACATTGCCCGCGCCATCCATCGCGCACGGTGTAGAGCCTCAGGAGCGTTGAAGGATACGGAAGAGCGTCCGCGACGAAGAGAGCCGAGAAAAACGACAGCCAATTCCAGGAACTCCTTGTAATCATCCCGCGGTTGTTGAATCTGAAGGAGCTCCTGAGCAAACTGGATGAGATCATCTCGGCCGGCACGGCCGTATGACATATATACTGATAAACCAGATCATATGGCCCCACCCCGGTATAAATAGGGTTATTAATTCACTGTGCGCGACCCATAAACATTGATATATTGAACTGATTTTTATACTGCCAAGTTTTCTCATTAAGTGGATCAAAATTGCAAGCGAGCGAACGCGTGTGACAACTTCATGTTTTTTGACGCACCCTAATATATACCTTACCTTACCTTACAACCTTACAAAGGTTCCGCGTGATGATTTCTCACTTCGCGAAAGTCAAGCTTGTCGCCCCTCCTCTCGAATTGGCCTGGTGAAGTAGTGAGTTGGATTCTTGCGCTCTCCACCTCACATAGCCAGGTACGCCCGGCTCATCGGGGATTGTTCTGAGCCAGGCGTCTAGTCTTCTTTTGAAGATTTCCACTGCAACTCCCTTCGTGTTTCTTAGGTCTTTGGGCAACTGATTAAACAGTTTTGGTCCTCTCACTACAAAACTATTTTCTTTCAGGGTTAAGGATGTTCCCTGTCTCGCCTTCAATTTTGGAATACGACATAGTCTACCGCTTCTACTTTCCACCGTTGTTTGGGGAGTTATGGGATTCAGAGTAAGATTAGGGACTAGTTTCTCCATTATTTTCCAAGTGTAAATAATGGTGTATCTCTCTCTTCTCCTTTCCAGTGAATTTAGGTCAAGTTCGCGTAACCTTTCCCAGTAATTTAGTTCTTTGCACCCATTGATCTTGGCTGTGAAGCTTCTTTGGATCCTCTCCAGCTGTCTAATGTCTTCTTTTTTATATGGGGATGTTAGGACCGAGCAGTATTCCAATTTGGGTATTATCAGGGTTTTCAGTAGAGGAATCATTACATTCCTATCCCTTCGTTTAAAGGTTTTCAATATCTGACCCGTTATTCTCTTTGCTCTGTTTACTGCTATCTTATTTTGTGTTTCAAATTTCGCATCATCTGTCATTTCAACCCCTAAATCTTTTGCTCTGGAATTTCTCTGAATTTCCTGTCCATTTGGGGTATAGTATTCCATGGACTTTAGGTCTTCTCTTTTTTCGTACCGTAATAGCTGAAATTTCTCGGTGTTAAACTTCATATTGTTGTCTTCCGTCCACTTGTAGATTTTGTTTATGTCGGTTTGTAGAGATCCTATGTCTTCTGGGTTTCTTATTTTTCTACTGATCTTTGTGTCATCCGCAAAGGATGTTACTGTGCTGTCTCTGGTAACGTCCTCATCTATGTCAGTTAGCATGATTATGAAGAGTAGTGGAGCTAATACTGTTCCCTGTGGTACCGAGATGAGGACCTCTGATTCTGATGAAGATACTTCTTGTACTGTAACGACTTGCCTCCGCTCACTAAGGAAATTATATATCCATTTCCCTACTTTTCCTGTTATTCCCATATATTTCAGTTTATGTATTATGATTCCGTGGTCACACTTGTCGAACGCTTTAGCAAAGTCTGTGTATAGTAGTACATCATAGTTTTCATTACTTTCAAGTGAATCAATAATGTTGTTGTAGTGTTCCATTAGTTGTGATAGGCATGATCTGCCTGACCTAAACCCGTGTTGGTTATCATTGAATTTTTTCTGAGTTTCCAAAAAGTCATAGATTTTCTGTCTAACTATTCTTTCATATATTTTAGTGAGATGAGATGTAAGCGACACTGGCCTATAGTTTTTGGCCTCGGATCGATCTCCTCCTTTATATATTGGGACTATGTTCGCGCTCTTCAGGATGCCCGGTATTTCTCCCGTGTCTAATGATCGTCTCCATATCCAGTATAGGGGCTCAGCGATTGCATTCTTGCAATTTTTGATCAGTGTGGCATTCCATTTATCCGGTCCTGCCGCTGAGTGTGTTTTTAGTTTCCCTTTGGCTTGTGGAATATCATCCGTCGTAAAGTCGAAATCCGTTATACTTTCCCCTTGTGGTTCTTCTTCAAAGAATGCGTTTCTATCGCATATCAATTTGTCAGTTTTTGGGATACTGAAAGATGATTCATACTGAGCTTTTAATATTTCAGATACTTCTGTTAGATCATCAGATAAATCACTGTTCTCATTTTTTAAAGGTCCGATAGTCGCATGGTTTTTCGACTTTCTTTTTGCAAAATTATAGAAGTACTTTGAGTTCGACTTTATCGCTTCTATAGCGTCATTTTCTTCTTTTTCTGTATGCTTCTCGATTAGTTCCTCTAGGACAACATCGATACTTTGTAGTTTATCATTTAATATTTTTCTGATGTTGTTATCTTTACAATTACTTAATTTTGCAGTCACTCTTTTTCTCTTTCGGAACAATGCCCTCTTTTGTCTTTCGAACCTGCTTCTCTTTCCTCTTTGTTGTATCTTTGGGACATGTTTTTCCACAATTTCTAACGTCTTCTCCTCTAACGTCATTAGCATCTCTTCCGTTGTTTTGGCCTCGAAAATGGTTTTCCAATCTATTACTTCCATGTTGGATGTCACATCTTCCCAGTTTATAGCTTTGGAGTGAAAATTAAAAATTTCGAGTTTGCTTCTTTCTGTTGTGCGTGTTCTTTCCTTTCCTGTTGCCTTTATATTAGTTGTTATCAGTGGTGTAGTGCTAAATAAAGAAGTGAGGGAAGGCATTTTGAAAGTGTTACTCAGATGCGGGGGGGGACAATGGCGAGCGCGGCGAGCCCATACAGCTGGGGGTCCGGGGGCACTGTAAGCCCCAGGGGAAATCTTTTGAAATCTGACCAATTTCAGGGATATTTTGAGGTCATATGCACTGGATATTAGGATATATTCCAAGGTTGAAGATGCAGTATTTCCAGTGTCATTAGATATATGACATCCAGTACGATCAATAAAAATAGCTAACAACTGGAATGATTAACTAAAAAAAAGTTAACAACTGGTACGCCGTGGTGACTGTTTCACCAGATCTTTATAGACTAGCATTGCCTCAGTCGAAGCTAAAAGAAATGAAGCAGTTAATGATTCTTTCTCATATTTCTTCTAGGGGTGGGAATTAAAATTTCATGACGTTAGAGATTTGTAAGTTCGGATTTATTTGAAATAGTGAGGGAACGCCGTTCCGTCTACCAAAAAAAGTAAGGGAACTCCGTTCCCACGCGTTCCCACAGCACTACACCACTGGTTGTTATTTCAATGATGTTGTGGTCTGATATCATAGTTGGGGATATTTCTACATTATCAATTAGATTACTGTTGTTTGTGAATACCAAATCTAGGCAGTTGTTTTTTCTTGTGTTTTCTGTTATTTCTTGCGTTAACATAAATTCATCAGGTAAAGCTTGTTGCATTTTTACCTGCTCCTCGTCTTCTCGTGTGCCCCCCTTGTCCTTGGGTATACATATATTTTTTCCTATCCTTTTATATTTCATGAATGGGAAATTAAAATCACCACAGAGAAAAATATTTGGGGTTGGAGAGTGTAGAACCTTTACTAAGTTTCTTACCTCTGTAATGGAATCTGAAAATTTTGAGGTTGGTGTGTTTGGGGGTCTGTACATTACAATTAGTACCATATTTAATTTTTCAATTTTTGCTGCTACACATTCTACGTAGTTGTTTGAGGTACTTATAGCCATTTCTGCTATGTGCCTTTCGCGTGTGTAAATAACACATCCTCCTTTACGTCTCACTGTTCTGTCGGCTCAGAGGATGTTATAGTTGTCAATCTGTATTTCTTTTTTGTCAATACAGGACTCACAATTTTCACAATTCGCCTGGCAGTCCTTTAGATGAGTTTCCGTGACGCATGCAAAGTCTGCTCCGGCTTCTTGCATGAGTCCTTTCAGGTATGCAACTTTGTTTCTGGAATGGTTTGATTTAAGGCCCTGTATGTTGGCTAGGATTATTTTTTTTCTCTTTCTTTTTCGCATACAGGTGGTTCCGATTTGTTTTCCAATGGGGGTGCTGGTTTCGTTGCCTTGTGGTCCTTCGAGAATTTACCTCTTTTTATTTTTGTCGGTACCTGTTGTCCCAATAACGCATGAAGTGCCTTTGTTCGTACCTTCTGTCCGGCTCTCGGATTTCTATATTTATATTTGTCAGCTGGTTTTGTAATTGCTGGAGAGTATTTAGCAGCTGAAATGTGTTGGATGCGTCTAAAAAATTGGCACTCTTCTTTGATGTTCGTTTTTTCTGTTCCCTCGTTGCGTTCCTTTGAGGGTGGTGGTATTGGCATTTTTTTTCGTATTTGCAACTCCCATATCTTTCATAAGTGTTGCAGACCGTAAGATGGTGGAACATGCATTTCTTATCAAACTTGCAGTATCCACTTGTGTAATGCATTTTGCATAATGTGGGATGTGCATATATGCATTGCCCATCCCGATATCTGCAGTTTCCTTTCGCGTAGTATTTGCATACGATATTTTCTACGCTTCTGCTTTCTTTCTTATTATTTTCCATATATATATATATATATATATATATATTATAATAACAATTTGAAAAGTACAGTGAGAGTTGTAACAACGAAATATCGATAGGACTTCTACATCAGCGAGCTAGCCTTAAGGTATTCAAAGTCAAACAAATTTAGTCAAACAAAAGTCAATGTTTATGATCACTGTTTAAATGTAGGACTATAATAAATGTTGGTGACAGTCTAAAGTCAGCGTTTTAAAATGTGTGGTATTTAAACGAGTGAAATGAACTTGAATTGTCAAAACTGCATACATGTTATCAACGTTGATCATCGTGATTTGTCAACTGCTTAAAAACGTGAGTGTTCTTTTGCTCTGTATATGGATTTCATTTGAATATTTAAAAACTGTGTCTAGATACAGTTCGGAAAATGAGGGTGTGTTGGAGTAATTTTTTTATGCAGGAAAGAGAGGTCAATGGCGAATACCTACAAAAATGCCCCTACCCCGTATAAAAGAAGAGAGCCAAAATCAAGATCCAAACGTTTCGAGATGCCTGAAGGGTTGGACAGAAAAGGAATGAGAATGTGTCGAAAGTCTGGTGCTGCGTGCTCTCCTTAAAGGAGGAGGCATGCAGTTAGAGAGTTCACAGTGTCCTTTATAATAGCGATAGTAAAGAGAGAGTGAGGCAACATTGCGGCGAAAAGAAAGGGATTTATTACGATTATGTTTCAGTTTGATGAATATGGCAGTCATTCAATTATACAGATAGATGCAGCGCAGCGCATTCCCCTAAAAGAAGTCCTGGCGAAACCTTTCACCATGTTCATCAATAACATGATCAGGGTTGGCTGGGAAGGATTCTAACGGGTAATGCTGACAGTGATATTCAATTTCATGCTACACTACAAAAACTACATCTGTACTTACAATACATACTGTACATGTTATAGGCGTGAATTTGAATATCACCAAACATGAATTTGAAAAGAATTTGGTTGTATGAATTCGGTTTGGTATATTTTTAGTCTGTGTTTGAGTTGTACATTCAGTTGTATATTTTAATCTCGTATCACTTTGTCTCAGATTTAAAATTATGCGTCGAAGTGGTATCCGTGGTTGTATCAACAATGCAAACTGCTTTTGTTTTGTGTGGCAAATTCACAAAGTTACAGCGAAAGACCAAAGTCTCTACTTATAAAGACTGCCTATCATTTATTTCAGTTGGAAAATTGGACATCAGGACAAAAGTTGGGATCCTCATATATGTTGCATTTCATGGCTAAGAGGTGGTGTGCTATCCCGGTGGTGTGGAGAGAGCCAAAGGATCACAAAAGCGACTGATACTTTTGTTTCACGAAAACTGCTGAGTTTTCTTTTAACAACAAGCATAATATCCAATACGCTAGTGTGCCTTTTGCTATTAAAGCAGTTCATCATGAGGAATTGCCAATTCCGACTTCACTGGAAACTTGGAAAGAACAGAGTATGATGAAGATAAACCAACAGCTGAAGAAGAGACGCACTCAGCCTCAGATGACACTTACAAACAAAAGCGGAATAATCTGGTACGTGATTGAACCTTGTCAAAGCAACAACCTGAACTTCTCGGTTCAAGGTTACAGCAGGAGATTCTATGAGCAAACGGTACCAAAATTTCTGTATTCAGGAGCCGCAACACAGTATTATCAACCTATTTTGAAATACAAGATTCTCTGTATGTATACACATATGTCAATTGTTAATGGCCTTGTAAATTAATTAGGTTATGAGCATTAGGGTGTACCATTTTTGGGTCATTTTCAAAAAGTCAAGGTCCAGGAGTCTAATGTTGTGCCAAATGATGTCCTAAACACGAATTTAACAAGCATTTTCTAATCCAACAAATTTTGAATCCCCCCCACCCCCCTTGAAATTTTGCCCATCCCCTTTTCCTAAAAAAACCATATATCTAAACAACTATCAACTTTATCGAAAAATGTTATAGAATAAAAATGATTTAGAATCAAATGTTCTATTAGAAAAGTTCATTAAGATAGACATTTACGTAATTTTGAAAATTTTCATTTTCTTTTGTCCAAGAGCACCTTATTGTATTAATATAAAATAAGGTGCTTAAGTTACATTATTTATGAGTATATTGTGAGTATAATCCAAATTTAAAAATCCTTTTTTACATTGAATTTTAATAAACAAGCATTGTTTTTACTCTTATTGTTTCTTTTCAGACTGCTTTATTTGAAAAATAAATAAAAAATGAGTCAAACAGCTACAAAACAGCATGACTTTATTCTTGGTCGCTTGCAGGCTGATATTATGAGTTCATCTAAAATTGTTTTACCATCCAATAAAGATGTTCTAAGCCATTTTATTTATTTACGGAGAATGCAGTATAAGGGTCCAAAAGTTACAAAAGATTCTACTGTTAATGAAGTTCTACAGAAGCTACTAATAATATGGCAAAAAGCATGCATTCCTACTATAGATATTAGTAAAAACCCTAAAGGCAGGAAGATGCTGTTAAATCTAGAAGAAATGCATAATAATTTAATCAAGCACAAAAAAAGAGCAAGCTTTGAAAATGAACTCTCTAATTTCATGAAAATTATGGATTCCCTTTTTGACATCTCTTCTCAAAATGCCGTTGAATTAATCCAAAAAGACCGCATGAGAACTGAGCCTCAGAAAGCATATGATATTTCATTCTTAGAAGATCAAAGAACAAAACGAGAAACATGTTTAGGTTTGCTAGATGCAGATTATGCATCAAAAGTACAGCGCAAGTACATTAGATTAGAGAAAGAGAAGAAACGCAAAGAGAAACATAAATCAGTGAAGCAAGTGAGTGCTACAGCCAGAACATCAGAGACCCTTCTTTCTAGCACGACCAGTTCTGAGACAGACAGCTATGAAGAGTTTCCGACAACCTACAGCAGGACCTTCAAATGCTTCCAGCCCCAAAAATATTCTTGCCTCGCCATTGGTTTCCTCCACTGCAGACAGACTTAATCTCTCTATTGGACAACGGACTGTTTTTGCTGCTGCAGTAGCCATTAGGTGTGGCAAGGATATTGAAAAACTGTCTCTCTTCAGGACCACATCTGCAAGAGCCGCTCGAAAGACAAGAAAACGAAAATATGAAACTTGCATCAAGGATTTTACTCCTCCTGATCACTGCCTAGTACATTGGGATAGCAAGCTGCTTACTAAATCATGTTCAGAACAAGAAGACCGCCTTGCAATACTTGTTACTGGATACCCAAATGTAGAAAAACTTTTATCAGTTTCTATAATAGATTATTCCACTGGATTGTCTCAAGCCACTTCTGTATTTCAAAGTATTGAAAAATGGAACTTGAAGCAAAATGTCTTTGGAGTATCATTTGATACCACTGCATCCAATTCAGGATGGATGAAAGGTTCTTGTAAGTTACTTGAAGAACTTTTGCAAAAGAAATTGATTTGGTTAGCATGCCGCCATCATGTGGCTGAAAGAGTTTTGTGTGCTGTGTATGAAACCATTTTTGGCCCAAGTAAATCTCCTGAGTTTGAGTTATTCAAAGAATTTCGCGAGTCTAAATGGAAGAAAATTAATACGAAATCTACATACAATGTTCTTGATGTTAAATCAAGGTATCAAAGAGGCCTAAAGGAAGAATGTGTAGAATTTATGACCCAATGTTTAAGAAAATCTGACTGCTTTCCACGTGATGACTATAAGGAAGTTGCTGAAACAACTTTAATGCTTTTAGGAGAGGTTTCCAGAGAAAACAGTCATTGGCGGAAACCTGGTGCAATGCACCGTGCCAGGTGGATGGCAATGATTTTGTATACAAATAAAATGTATGCTTTTGCCCACCAAGCATCATATGATGAATCATTGATTAAGAAATTAAAGAGAATGTGTCTATTTAATGCATTAATTTATGGAAAATACTGGCTTTTATGTTCTAATTCACTAGATAGTCCAGCTAATGATCTGAAGTTTTATCATGATTTGGTGAATTACAAGAAGGAAGATAGGGAAGTTGCAAATGCTGCTTTGAAATCTTTTGCCAATCATTACTGGTATTTGACGGAGGAAGTGGTCCCTTTGAGTTTCTTTGGATCGCTAAGTAATGATGAAAAAGATAAGATCGCAAAATCCTTAAACAAATATCCAGTTCCAGAAAATTATGTATGTGGGCAACCTGTTTTCCCCATTTTAAAGGAAGACACAAAGCTTCATCAGCTAGTAGGTCCAATTTCATGGCATTTATTTCAATGCTGTGGGTCAAAACCAGACTCATGGATAAAGAAACCAGCATCAACATGGGAAGAGGTCGATGACTACAACAAACTAAAAAACATTCTTTCATCTATTAGAGTAGTCAATGATACCGCTGAAAGAGGAATCAAGCTGGTTCAAGACTTTCATGACAAATGTCAAAATGAAGAAGAATTTCAAGGTCTTTTGCAAATTGTGGAAGAGAATAGAAGACTAATTCCTGATCCTAGTAAAGAGACTCTTAAAAGAATGAAACTCAGTAAAGAATAGTTCATTAACAGATAGATTAGGTATTTTTATTTGCAGAGATTGTTTTAATTTAGAAGAGGCTGATTTTTTTTTGTTATTAAATATACCATAAATTGTCTTTTCTTATTTTTATGTTTAAAAAGCTCTTATATCAATGATTTCTAATTAGGAAACTTGTTTCTTTTTATTTTTTTGAGGAAAGTGTTGAATAAAGGAAAAAAAAACGATGGGACCTCACAACTATAGATAAAGTGTTAATTTTTAGCTTTATTTTATATATATATAGTTTTGAGGTTGTCCTCACTTTGTATAGGCTAGTTATAATAAAAACTAATTATGATTTGCATTATAACTAGCAAATACAAAGCCCATCGCCGCGAAGCTGCATTGGGGTGATGCTTCAAAGGTGGCGGTAACACCTTATTTAAGAAGAAGGCACTGCAAGCAAAAATTTCTTTTAATTTAAATTTTTAAAAAATAAATGAAAATTTTCAAAATTAAGTAAATTTATATTTTGATGAACTTTTCTAATAAAACTTTTGATTCTAAATCATTTTTATTCTATAACATTTTTCGATAAAGTTGATAGTGTTTGAGATATATGGGGTTTTTAGGAAAAGGGGATGCGCAAAATTTCAAGGGGGGGTGGGGGGATTCAAAATTTGTCGGATTAGAAAATGCCTGTAAAATTCGTGTTTAGGACATCATTTGGCACAACATTAGACTCCTGGACCTTGACTTTTTGAAAATGACCCAAAAATGGTACACCCTAATGAGCATAACCCCAATAAATGGCACCTGTTTATAGATTTCTCGAAACTAAGTTTAAAGCAGTTCTTTTGCATAATGGAAATAAGACGCCTTCGATTTAATTTTGAGTTCTATATTTTTTAAGGTGCGAATGTTACATTCGTAACTCGCTCTGAACTTTCTAAGAGCTGCGACATTTGGTTTTACGTTTTCAAGATCGAAGATGGCGTGCATGTGAGCTCCTATTACGTTATGGGGTTTCCCATATTACTGAGACCAGAATTTTCATCGAGATTATAAACGGTCAGTCATCGAACACATTTCATGATTCATCTTTCATTATTATTATTATTATTATATATATATATATATATTTTTAATCCACTATTCTAATAAATAATGGTAAATGACAATACTATAGTTTTTCTTTTTCATGATGGAAAGCCCAACGTGGGCAACAGGGTTACTCGCAAAGAGGCCCTCTTTGCGAGTAACCTGTTGCCCTCGTTGGGCCTTCCATCATGAAAAGAAAAACTGTAGTACGTATAGTACTTGTCATTTACCATTATTTATTCGAACTATAGTGGATTTCGTTTCCCAGAATAATTCCTTGTTCCATGCACGGTCTGCGGTCTGCGTGTAATATATATATATATATATATATATATATATATATATATATATATATATATATATATATACACACACACACACACACGAAGGTAATTCAATAAGTATCCGCACTTTTTATTTTCACAATTTTATTTTCACATCTGATAGATTATAACACATCACTTCTCAACATAGTCTCCCTGTTTCTCAATACACTTGGTCCTGCGATCTACAAGCTTCCTAATGCCATCACAAAAGAATGTTTTTGGCTGTGTGCGTAGCCAGTCATGCACTGCCTCCTTCAGGTCATCATCGCCTTGGAATCGCTGACCTCTCAAAACGTCTTTTAGTGGTCCAAACAGGTAAAAATCCGAAGGTGCCAGGTCTGGACTGTAGGCTGGATGGTCGAGAACTTCAAATTTAAGTTCTTGAATGCATTTTCTTGTCTGTACAGCGGTATGAGGGCTCGCATTGTCGTGTAACAGAATAACACTTTCCGACAATCTCCCTCTCCGTTTTGTGCGAATTGCTTCCTTTAACTCATTCCGAAGCATGTCAGAATACGATGCACTTGTTACTGTAGTTCCACGCTCTAGATAATGTTCAAGGATAGAGCCTCGTTTATCCCAAAACAGTGTTAGCATAACTTTACCTGCTGACGGCTGCGCTTTGAACTTCCTTGCAACGGGAGATGTTGGACGCTTTCATTGCATGCTCTGTCGTTTGCTTTCTGGTTCATAGTGATGGATCCAGGTTTCATCTCCAGTGATAATGCGTTCCAAAAAGTTTTCACCTTCATTATGATACCGCGCCAAAAGACGAGAGCAGACGTCCATACGATTACGCTTATGCTCTTCTGTCAACTGTTTGGGCACACATCTTGCACAAACCTTGTGAAAGCCAAGAATGTCATGAACTATCGAATAGGCTGACCCTTGACTGATGTCTAATGAAGATGCAATTTCTTTTATTATTAATCTTCTGTCATCGAAAATCATGGCTCTGGCTTCTTCCTGCTTGTCACCACTGGTTGATGTTGACAGTCGTCCTGAGCGCTGAGCATCTGTCACACATATCCGACCTTCCTTGAACATTTGAATCCACTCGTAAACACTTCGCCGTGGTAAAACATTATTCCCATACTGAGCGTATAAACGCGTGTGAATTTCAGCTCCTTTCACACCTTCTGCCCCCAAAAAACGAACCACAGATCTCTGTTCTTCCAGAGTACAATTGAAAGCGGCGCAGTTATACTCACTACTCGTACGATATGTAACAGCTACGAGTAGCCTAAATAAGCCTATACTGTTGCTAGCCTAAATAAGCCTATAGATCTCAGTTTGGCTCGTTATTACGAGTATATATTATATATACTATATTACCACTAAAATAAAAAGTGCAGATACTTATTGAAGTACCCTCGTATAATAATAAAAGGACGTGTGTGTGTGTGTGTGTGTGTGTGTGTGTTTTCCAGCCATAACTCCAAAATGGAAGCAGTTACAAACATGAAACTTCACACACATATTGATTAGGTCCCAAGGTTGTGCACCTGGGTGTTAATAAATTAAATAATTAAAATTACTGGGCCCGAAGGCCCCAGCACCGCGATAAAACTACAGAAAAGAACGCAGCCGTGAAAATCTTGAGCTTCACATTGTGTCAAGATTTTCATGACTATAGTTTTACTGACCAAATAATTGAACCCGCAATTACTGTCGGTCCAATTATTTGGTCCATAAAACTATAGAAAAGAACATAGTCATGAAAATCTTGAGCTTCACATTGCCGCCCGTAATAATAATGTATGATATAATAATAAAAGGACGCAGTTACAAACATGAAACTTCAAACACATATTGACTAGGTCCCGAGGTTGTCCACCTGGGTGTTAATAAATTAAATAATTAATTTGAAAAAAATTAAATGACGTCATCAAGATCATTACATATATATATCGGGAAGGCCCCAGCACCGCGATAAAACTACAGAAAAGAACGCAGCCGTGAAAATCTTGAGCTTCACATTGTGTCAAGATTTTCATGACTATAGTTTTACTGACCAAATAATTGAACCCGCAATTACTGTCGGTCCAATTATTTGGTCCATAAAACTATAGAAAAGAACATAGTCATGAAAATCTTGAGCTTCACATTGCCGCCCGTAATAATAATGTATGATATAATAATAAAAGGACGCAGTTACAAACATGAAACTTCAAACACATATTGACTAGGTCCCGAGGTTGTCCACCTGGGTGTTAATAAATTAAATAATTAATTTGAAAAAAATTAAATGACGTCATCAAGATCATTACATATATATATCGGGTGGCCCCAAAAAAAGTTCTCATTTTTCAACTAGTCATATCTCAGTAACCCGTGGACTTATATAGACGATATTTTAACACAATTTACACCAAAGCCTTGTCTCACTATGGTTAAAATTTGAAAACGATATCATTTATGCTTTTCTCACAATTTATAAAATAAAAACTCGTGTAAAAAAAACAAATATCATGAATATTTTATTTATTTTAGCCAATTAAATGATCGATTGGACCACCGTCCTGTTGACAAACTAATCGGAGTCTCCTCTTCTACACAAGGATGCTTCGTTGCACCTCATTACTGTCAATTTCCTGCCATGATTGTAGTATTTTGTCCTTTAATTCACGTTCAGTAAATTTTTCGCGCTGCCCACGATAAACTTTCTCTTTCAGCAACTCCCAAATCGAATAATCCATTGGGTTACAGTCCGGGCTTTGAGGCGGCCACTCATTCTTGGTAATGAATTTGCGCGTATTATCATTCAGAAATGCCTGTGTGGCCTTGCTTGTATGTGACGGTGCCCCATCTTGTTGAAAACAAAAATCATTTTCTGGATAGAGACGACGGCAGTCTGGCAACAACTTTGTGTTTAAAAGTTCCATGTAATTTACGGAATTCACTTTCGTCGTTTCGGTATCAATAAAATGAACGTCAGTTTTACCGTTCCAAGAAACGCCTGCAGATATCATCACTTTTTTGAAAATCGCGATGTCTCATGATACAGTCTATTCACCGGAATATCGCGTTTTCGACCACGTCCGTAGACAACGTCATTTTTTACAAACACAATCCAAGCAGATAACACGATAGAAATACAGGCAGTTAAGATTAAAACACGCGCAAAACACACCACACTAATCAACATTTACATCCCACCAGATAGTTCACCTCAGGTGCCAGCCAATTACAATCCACAGTTACACAATCTTGCCTCTCTCACTAATGTCATCTTAGGAGGAGATTTCAACGCCAAAGACACTAGTTGGTACCTGCACAACCAAAACAACACCAGAGGCGCCAACATAGCCACATAACTAAACAGCCTCTTCATTCTTAACAATACAGAAGAACATACACACATACCACATCAAGCAGGATACTCAAACTCCTCCCCAGACATAACGTTCTGTTCCCCCTCACTAGCAACAGATACACAATGGAGAACAGAAAAACAACTGTCATCAGACCACCTGCCCATCATCATTACAACACATTCTACACTCTGCCCCAACAGCCTTAGGCACACTTACAGAAATTACAAGAAAGCTGATTGGGAACAGTTCAAAATACAGACTGAGGAACAATTCACCACATTAAACAGCACACCCATCATAAACATCAATACAACACTCAAGACATTTAATCAGATTATCAATAATGCAAACAAATACATAACTGTCATCAGACCACCTGCCCATCATCATTACAACACATTCTACACTCTGCCCCAACAGCCTTAGGCACACTTACAGAAATTACAAGAAAGCTGATTGGGAACAGTTCAAAATACAGACTGAGGACAATTCACCACATTAAACAGCACACCCATCATAAACATCAATACAACACTCAAGACATTTAATCAGATTATCAATAATGCAAACAAATACATACCCAAGGGCAACATTAGGAAATACAACCCAAATTACACTAGAGAAATAGCCCACCTCATAAGGCAACGTAACAACCTCAAATATAACACACAAACACCACACACAGAAGCCATAAAACAGCAGATACAACAGCTCAACACAGAAATAAACAACAAACTCAAAGAAAAACAAACAGAAACATTCAGGGAATTCATAACAACACTAAACCACTCCACAGATACATCCAGCCTATACAAGACTATAAACAGCATTACCCACTCTAACAGCGGCATTCACACCTCACACGCGGCTATCTGTCGCAGCCAAAATAATATCCCAACATACACACAACAAGCTAACATTCTAGTTAATCACTACGCAAAGATAAGTCACTTAAACAGAGACAACAACCAGAAACACGCAGACAGACAAACAGCCAGACACAAGAAAACCTACAGACTCGACACGACCATTACACCCTTCAATACAGACCAGACCACCAAGATCATCAAAAACATTAAGAATTCGAATGCTACTGGACCAGACAACATATCTAACATACACCTTAAACACTTGGGCCCACAAGGAATACTAGCTCTCACAAATATCAGCACATATTCATACCAACACTGTATTATTCATGACATATGGAAACAAGGTAAAATTATTACACTACTCAAACCAAACAAATATCCAACAGAACCAGCTTCCTATAGACCCATTACTTTACTATGCCCACCTTCCAAAGTAACAGAAAGACTAATCTTACAAATCACCAACCCACACATTCCACTCTCGCCTACTCAACATAGATTCAGACCTCACCACTCAACCACGACATTACTCACTAACCCCACGCAGCACATCATGGATGGCATCAACTCCAGACGACCAGCTCAACGTACACTATTAGCAACAATAGACATTAGTAAAGCATTTGATGCTATCCCACGCTTCCCTCTCATAAACAAAATACTCAACACAAACATGCACAATAACACCAAAAGGTGGCTGAGCAACTATCTCTCAGGAAGATACTCACATGTCACATTTAATGGCAAGTCATCCAAAAACAAGCTTTTTCCGAACGGGGTCCCTCAAGGCTCTGTTCTCTCACCAACACTCTTCAACTTATACATGCATGACATTCCAACACCCATAGATAACAAGCTTACCTTATCATCATATGCAGATGATATCACTCTAACATCCACCCACAACAACATCGACACCGCTACAAATAACCTACAAACATACATAAACAGTATACAAGACTGGCTCACACACAATAGACTCAAAGTAGCGCCCACAAAATCAACCATCACCTTGCTTACAAGCAACACAAAAGAACACCAGGTAATTCCACAGCTTACACTAAACAACATCAACATTCCACACACTCACAGAACCAAAATACTTGGTGTCACATACAACACATCATTATCTTTTGCAAAACACATTCAGGACATTGAAAACAAATGTACGTCAAGACTTAACACGCTTAGGGTACTAACAGGCACAAACTTTGGACACCAGCAGGAAACAACATCACTCATATACAAACAATATATTCGCTCAGTTATGGACTATGCTAGCCCATGCTGGGCACCCATTATCTCAAACACACACATAAACACCTTACAAACAATACAAAACAACGCACTTCGTATCATTACAGGATGCACTCAAACAACACCAATAGAACACCTGCACACAGAAACAAAAATACTAAAAGTTAGGGAACATTTAGACATGAGGGGAACACAATTCATGGCAGCATCGACAACTAACCCACAACACCCTTGCCACTACATGTACAATCATGCACCAACACCTCGCACCATTAAGGTAACACCAGAGACATTATAACCAAATACTCCATTCCATACCAAGCCCCACAGACATCACACAGTACAGAAAACACATACACACACACCTAACCCACAAAGCACTGACACGACTCGGTCCGAATGCGGTCCTAGTTGCGAAGCCGCCACCCATTAACAGGTCAGAGATCAGCCTGAGCAGATCGGATCGAGTTAACTTAGCACGATTCCGATGTGTACATCACCCCAACTTACGGACATATAAACACAGACTAGACAACTCTATAGACGACACCTGCCACCTGTGCCAGGACACACCACAAACAACTGAACACATTATGACAGACTGTACCGCTCTAGCACAACAACGAACACAACACAACATCACTAGTGCGCTGAACCTCTGGTTCACTCCGGAGAGGGCGATCGGTTACCTGCGTGCCGCCGGCTTGCTCGATCAGGGTGGGCTGATCGGCTAAACAACAACAACAACAACGTCATTTTGAGGATTTCGTGGAATTTCTAGTGTAAAATCCTTCTCATCCGTGAACACTATCTTCTTAACACCATCAACTGAAAATTTATTAAGCAACTGTCTGCACCTTGTTTTTCTTTTATCCTTCACATTTTCGTTTTTTCTAGATGTGGGAATCCTTTTGAATGGTTTTAGGTTCAGCGATTTTACTACACGTTGCACAGAACTCCTACCAATACTCAGATTTTTGGCAATTGTCCGTTGCGATAAATGAGTCCCTGGTTCATTTTCTTGAGAGCAGATTTTATCATTTATGTAATCCACGTTTTCTGGTGTTGTTGCTGTTTTTGGCCTGCCACTTCCTGGTTTCCTGGTGGTGGTTCCTGTATCGCGAAGCTTCTTTAACAGTTTGTCTAGTGTACGTCTCTTCCAACCTCTCCCTGGAAACTCTCGTATTAATCTTCCACTCTTCCTTCCTTTGTCAATGTAGCAAGCCTTAATGAGAGCACAGTCTTCTTCTGACAACGTCATGATTGCGACTGAAGGACTGAAGGATATGTAGTCTGTAAGCTCGTAAACTCTGAAACGGGCGTAGCCTACGCATGGCCTAAAATTCGCCAAAAGGCCGAGCATAGACTACAATCGATATTTGTTTTTTTTGACACGAGTTTTTATTTTCTAAATTGTGAGAAAAGCATAAACGATATCATTTTCAAATTTTAACCATGGTGAGACAAGGCTTTGGTGTAAATTGTGTTAAAATATTGTCTATATAAGTCCACGGGTTACTGAGATATGACTAGTTGAAAAATGAGAACTTTTTTTTGGGCCACCCATATATACAGGGTGGGCCGTAAGTTTCCATACATAGGAAAAATAAACATTTTTTTATGGACAACCATTTTTATTTATATAATATGCTCTACATGGTTGCCATTGTTTTGAAAACACATTTCAATACGTGTTCCCCACTGTTGATGAACACGCATTAGCACAGTTGACGTTATGCTTGTAATGGCGTTGGTGATACGTTCCTTTAGATGATTTATGTCTCGTATCTTTTCCTGATACACCATGGCCTTCAAGTGCCCCCAAAGATAGAAATCAAGGGGGGTGAGATCTGGGGATCTGGGAGGCCACTCCACAGGACCAATTCAATTCGTTGCTCTTTCGTCAAACGCATATTCTTAGGGTATCTGAAACATAAAAACAAACGTTTAATTTTTCCTATGTATGGAAACTTACGGCCCACCCTGTATATTTATTTTTTTTAAATTTCTTATTGGGGTTGTTTAACCTTCTTCGCAACATCTAAGGTCATATGACGGAGGGGACTTACACCTTTACGTGGGATCCGAACCACGGGTCACTACATAATCTGGGCGCGGAGGACAGTCTCCCATCCAGCCACTACCCAGACTCAATGTCGCTTAACTTCGCTGATCTCTGGGAAGCGGTGTTACGACATTGACCACGACGTAGCAGTAATATGTACAGACAGCAACTCTGGGTGAATTATAAAAGAGGTTCTGGCAGAACCCTAAATTTGTTGTGCAACAGGTCTTTTAGAGGTCTTTTAAATTACCTCCGAGATGCTCAGCTTCGCAAATGTTTGCTTCCCGCAATGTCCCGAGCTTCCCGGAGGTAACAAGACGTGCTCAATACAGTCTAATGCAAAGAATTAAAAAATCAACCAACCCGATTATCCAAGCTATCCATGAGTCCTGCCATTTATCCTTTAAGCTATGGACTTCTTGGTACGAAAACGTCTGTCTGTAGCTCCACTTAACTTCGACATTACAGTATTATTTCTAATCATTGTATATATTTCTATCCGTAGTATATGAACTGTCATTGTATTAATAATATTTGTCATATGGACTATAGTCTGCCAATAAACCTTTTCATTTTCATTTTCATTTTCACATATATATATAATATAATTTATCGAAACCTATGGTAAAATTATTGAATACCCGGTTAGGTTCATTGAATGACCGGTTATGTCAGCTGTATGCCCTTGGCGATTGGTTAGGTTAAGTTAGGTTAGATTAGGTCCCGAGGTCAAATGACGTCATCAAGATCATTACGTCATTACGTGTGTGTGTGTGTATATATATAATTATATATATATATGATGAATAAAACCAAGAGGGAAAGGAAACACAAAAAGGTGCTAATGACGTGTTACTTTCGTGAAATAATTTTCATATATATATATATATGTATATATATACACACGGTAAACTTACTGAATACCCGGTTAGGTTCATTGAATGCCCGGTTAGGTCAACTGTACGCCCTTGACGATTGGTTAGGTTAAGTCGTGATATTTTCGTTAAAACGCGGGATATTTTTGTTACTCGCACAAAGGGCGGGTTCTCGGCTAGTATGTATATATAAACAGTATACTTATTAAAGTATACATACTAAAATACTAAAACTAGAGCGGAAGAGTATATATATATATATATATATATGTTTGTGTGTGTGTGTGTATATATATAGAGAGAGCTCAATTCACGCTGACATCGCATGACCGAGTGAGTAACATGGTGGCTCATAAAATTTGGATTTTCAGTCGCATCGGTTCGAATCTCGCCGAGGTAAATTTATTTCTAATGTATTTTCATCTTAAAATTTAAGTTGCTGTTTGTATGTTGGTCTTGATTAACATAAAAATAATAGGCATGTAATTATAGTTGGTTAATGAAAATAAACTGAGGTGAAATTTAATTGACATTTACGCCAATAGATGGCGCCACCCACTTCGATTAATCATTTTCAAGGAATTAGTTCAGCCTAAAGTATTTCATCAAGCAACGAAGTTTGATGAAAATATTGTCATTACCTGAGGGTTCTTGCTTGATGAAAGAATTCAACAATTTGATGAAAATTTTTGTCTCATTGTTTTTTACTAACAAAACTGACTCACTGTAGTGA
Organism: Bathynomus jamesi; assembly: GCA_023014485.1. Taxonomy (NCBI): domain Eukaryota; kingdom Metazoa; phylum Arthropoda; class Malacostraca; order Isopoda; family Cirolanidae; genus Bathynomus; species Bathynomus jamesi. The sequence goes on from JAJOZX010001043.1 coordinate 774,677, forward strand.
ATCACTTGATTCACTACAGTTGATTCTAACAGATGAAGTGGTTCTCCTTTAAGTTGACTTGTCCAGTAACAATTTTTGGACTCCCGAAATTCACTCTTGTTCGTGAATGGCGTTTCGGAATAAGCCTCAGAACTGAAATCATTTAATGGGGGGGTTCCCATCAAAAGTTGATAATTTGATTATAGCAATTTTATACCTATTGGTTTGTTACTACTTCCGGACTTGTTGGAATTTCTACTTGCACTTTTAATGTTATCTCGTTCTTTTCTAATCTACTAATAGCGTTTGTATTCAAACTAATATTTCAACATTCTCCATTTCTCTATTTTCTGACTCGTGCAAATCTACAGGGTGTTCTAAAATTACCTAGTAAACTTTTTTATATGAACGCAATATCTTAACAAAAATTATGCGATATTTAACAATTTTATTTCAAATACATCAGCAATAATTGTTTATTTTAGATGTTCAAAGTATCTTCCTTCAACCTGAACACATTGTTCACAATGTCCGACTACTGATCGACAAACACAAAAGTTTACTAGGTAATTTTAGAACACCCTGTTTAAAAAAACTCTATCTAACGTGGCGTGAATTTTCTCATTGTATTCATCGATTTTCTCCTTCTTAAAGTTTTAACAATAATTTCATATTTGATCTAATTTTACGAATGTTCAGTTGTGTTCCTGTTCATAATTTCTCCAATTTCATATTTGATCCAATTTTACTAACGTAAAATTGTCTGATTGTTTTTCTGTTCTCAATTTCTCGAAGTTGACAACGTAGGTTCTGCCATTTTCCTATTTCCACCACGTCTCTTTAATGTCAGACATTTTATTATTATTTTTTCCATATTCTAGTTTCTAAAATTTCGCTATCGTTCCACTATTTATCCATATCGGTGTAATCAGGCCCGGATCTAGAAGAATGGGGGCCCGTGGCTAATTATTTTTTTTTGGGGCCCCCCTTGGCTACAATTTTTATTATATAAGGATTATAAGCTTTGTTTACGAGGAAAATTAAAGGTTTTCAGAACAAACATATTACTTTACTTTATTTATTTAGTTTTCAGAACAAACATATTACTTTACAAATATTTTACTTTATTTTACATATTATATTTTCCTGAATTAATAATTTTATACACACCTACCTACTGATTACACTAGTCAACAACAATTTTGTCACAAGGGTTTTGATGAGTGTTCTAAGTGTACTTTTTCATGCTGAATCTAAATATGAAATCAGATTTTTTCTATCAGGCTTAGTTTACTTGTGACGCTATGTTCATTTTTTCCTCATTTAGCATGATCACCGGATAAAAAAATAATAACATATTATATATAATTAAGTATATAACAATATTATAATATAAAACATTATAAAAATAATAAATATAATAATATATTATATTAATTAATATAACTATATTAAAATATATTAATATTAATATACTGTATATGTTGTATTAATTTTTCTGTAAAATTAGTACAATTTATTCCTTTGGGGAGAAAGTTCTGATAATGCTGGCAGGATAAATTTGGTCGGAGCAGCAGACTGTGCAGGTTGAAACATGTTTGTACCTGTTGAGACATGAGCCTAGTTTCTGTGTGTAGAGCAGCTCCAAGTCAGTCTGCTTGTAAATGTCACAGTGTTAACAGCTAGTGTCTGTTGCTTCTTGTTAATTTTACACCAGTGTTGTATTCATATAGATGTTTTGTAATGCCGCGGAACTGTCTGAATCATCCTAATTCCTTTTGTTATGTATGTGATGATCTAACTTTAAAATCCCAGAAACGTAACTTTACACCATTAGTAAAAAAATGCTATGAACTTTATTTCGGATGTAAAGTAGGCGATCAGGACAAGAGTTGGGCCCCTCACATTTGTTGTGTGACATGTGTAAGACTACTTACAGGATGGCTAAACGGTTCACGTCACATGCCATTTGCTATTCCAATGATTTGGAGGGAACCCAAAGATCACACAACAGACTGCTATTTCTGCCTGGTAAATACAAAGGGGATCACTTCAAAAACAAAGAGCCTTATGAAATACCCTAATCTACGTCTGCTCTGCAATGAGACCAGTTCCCCACAGTGCTCAACTTCCAGTACCAAATCCTCCTGAACATGTAAGTTTAAGTGATGAGGAATCAAACGTAGCTGTAGCATATCACGAGGAAAAAGATGAAGACATTTCTGATCCAACATTCCAGGCTACCTGTTCCTCCAATGAACCACATTTACTGTCACAAGGAGATCTAAATGACCTAGTTCGTGATTTGAAATTATCTAAGAAGCAGGCTGAACTTTTAGGTTCAAGATTAAAGGGTTGGAATCTACTGCAACGTGACACTAAAGTTTGTTTTTTCCGCAGCCGCCATGATGAATTCAAAGAATGGTTCTCCCATGAAGATGGACTTGTGTTTTGTAAAGATGTTAATTCAGTCATGGGGGCTCTTGGTCATGAACATAACGTGGATGAGTGGCGATTGTTCATTGACTCCTCAAAAGTCAGCTTGAAAGCAGTCCTTCTTCACAACGGAAATAAATTTCCTTCTGTACCTATTGCACATGCTGCAAACATGAAAGAGTCATACGACAACATGAAGTTGCTTTTAGAAAAGTTTCAGTATCAGAAATATAAGTGGAATATCTGTGGAGATCTGAAGGTCATTGCACTTTTGCTAGGGTTGCAGCTAGGTTACACCAAGTACTGTTGTTTTTTATGTGAGTGGGACAGTAGGGACAAGCAAAACCACTACGTTAAGAAGGATTGGCCAAAACGCACCTCACTTGTTCCAGGCAAGAAAAATGTTGTGAATAGTTCACTTGTTGACCCTGAGAAAGTGTACCTTCCTCCTCTGCATATCAAGCTTGGACTTATGAAAAACTTTGTTAAAGCGATGGATAAAGCGCAAACAGGATTCATATACTTGAGAAATAAGTTTCCCCGGATCAGTGATGCCAAGATTAAAGAAGGCATTTTTGTAGGCCCTCAGATCAGAGAATTGTTAAGAGATGAGAGATTTGAAGGAGAGTTGAATGAAGTTGAGAAAGCTGCGTGGCAGAGTTTCAAAAGTGTCTGCACAAATTTTTTGGGAAATCACAAGGCCGAAAACTATCCTGAAATAGTAGGAGATCTTCTTAAGTCTTACCAAGCAATGGGGTGCAATATGTCATTAAAGGTTCATTTCTTGGACTCTCACTTGGACTTTTTTCCCGAAAACCTGGGTGCGGTAAGCGACGAACATGGTGAGCGTTTTCATCAGGATATTTCTGCCATGGAAAACCGTTACCAAGGCAAATGGAGCCCCAGTATGCTGGCTGACTATTGCTGGACTCTTAAGAGAGACATGCCTGAGGCAAAGCACAGCAGAAAATCAAAACAAGCTACTTTTTAAACTACAGGTATGTCTTTTCGATCATATTTTAATAAGTATGTAACTATATGGGTTTTTAAAAATTAAATTGCATGTCACACAAAAACCAGACCTGATAGAGAAATTTTACAAACTTATTTGGATTCAGCACAGAAAATACTATAAGAATAATGTATTTTCATTCTTGGGACACGAAAAACATTTTTTTTGTTGCCCAGTGTTATGAGCTGGCAACCGATTGAACCGACGAGCCTTTTTTTGTGCAAATTCATTAATAATATTTCGAAAATCGACTTCTTTGGCCAGAGCATGTTCAACATAGAGAATTGCTAGTGACTGTAATCGCTTTTGCTTTCGCATGGATAGTAGACAAAGTAGCGGCTTCATGGATAGACGAAGTAGCACCTTCAGTGACAGGCGAAGCAGAATCTTCAGAGCCAGACGTAGTGGCAGTAGCCGCAAAGTACTGTTTAATAGACTTTGTTTCTGCGATGACCTTCTGTAGAGACTCAGCTTTTGCAGTAGCCTTCTTTCGTTTGCTACTTCCACTTTCGTAAGATCGCTTAGACATTTCACCTCACAATAAAAAATCTGAAATAATAATAAATGAAATTAGTAAATGTAATAATAAATGTAAAAACCTAAAATTAAAATAAATAATGTAGAAAATTTGGGGGCCCCCTCAAATGCGGGGCCCGTGGCTGCAGCCCACATACCCCCCCCCCTAGATCCTGGTCTGGATGTAATCCTTGCAATCCGGTTCATTCTCTTGTTATCCGGTTTGAAGAATCAAATTATATGGGACTTTACCCATTCACTCCCACAATTTTGCGAATAGGCTTTTGTGGGTGGTTCGACCCAAGCCTACCCACATAAAGTTACAGCAATTGCGTTTGTGAGTCGATAAGTTTGACTCTTTGAAGTAAAGGGTTGCTTCGAAGGACCACCTGAGTTACACTCTCAGGAAGAGTGAAGGACATAGGTTTATATGAAAATAAAATCCTACTAAGAGTATCTCTTAGTTAACAAACCTTAAATCAATGTCTGATATAAGACTGCCAACAGGGCCGGATTAAGGTTGTGAGGGGGCCGAAGGCTAATAAGAGGGAAGGGCCTGTATATGTACTATATATTCAGGGGCGTACCGAAGGGGGGGGGCGACAGAGGCGGTCTTCCCCCCTTGGGACTTGTACCGGTGTTTATTCATGTGCTTATCTCTATAACTATGTACAAAGTTTATACATACAGTTACAGAGATAAAGAGGTTTTGTTTTAGTTTGTATATTTTATAGTAGGAATACATTTAAATTATTACGAATTTATTCTATATGCATTAATATAAAATATTAATACTAAACCTGTCATCCCAGGCCAGTGTTGCCAGGTAAAAAATTGAAAAACCCTTTAAATCATGCTTAAAAACCAGCCCAAAAACAGCCAAACCAAGCTTTCATACCATATATATATATATATATATATATATACACACACCTTTGTTTCAGTTACACGCTAAAAATTCTGGATGTATCGGTGACCGATACATGCAAATTTTTTAGTTTACAGTATTTACAGTATATTTGTTGAATATTTAAACTTTCCGCTATTAGTCAAAAAGACGTTATCTGAATTTAAAAACCAAAAAATTCGCCAACCCGTGACTAGAATTTTACCCGCCAATTAGTCTTAAAACTCTCATTGTACTGTCTTGTGCACAATGAAAGCTCAAAAAATGTTTCAGTATTCTCTCTGTTAAATCCTGTCTGTACACACATAGTAATGTAACTATCATTTTTTACTCAGTATTTTTCGCGTGAAAAACGTGTGGTAAATCTATTCATTTATCAAATTTAGTTTACACTTGCTGAAAATAAGGCTTTGTTAATACATGAATATTGGCTCTAGTAAATGTTTATGTATACATACTCATATGTATATACGCCTCGGCGGTGTAGTGGTTAGCGTTGCTGACTACGAATCCATTGGTCCTGGGATCGAGACCCGGTGACGGCAGGCTGCACGCAACAAAACCCAGCTGTTCATCTATCTACACAATAAATAAAGTGGTTGTTAGATAGGTTGGTAGATAAATGGGTACCCTGAGCAGCATAGTGGTTAAGACGCTTGGCTGCTGGTGGGGTGTGGTTCGGATTCCACGTTAAACTGTTGGTCTAAGGTGGAGTGAAAAGCGTGACCTTCGTCAGAATGAACATTTCAGGCGGAAGCAAACCAAAGGTTATGGTACACACACACACCTTTGTTTTAGTTACTCACACGCCCCCCCCCCCCCCCCCCCGAACAAATCCTGGGTCCCCTGTTAATATATTGTATATAATTCATAAACTCTTCAAACAAATAGAAATGTATATTTATCCAAATTTAACAACTAACAAAACTCAAAAGCTATGTACATTAAAAAAAAAAAAGACAGCAATAGCGGCATACAATTCAAATAGAGAATGATTTATTCCTTCCTGGCCTTAAACTGTGATATCAAACTAAACATCCCCCTTTCTTCGACATGCTGAACGATCATTAACACTAGGCCTAAATTCCCAACGTCTAAACAACAATTTCGGAAACAGATTAACCCTTTGAAGGCAATCATACAAAAATGGATGGAAACCATACATACATATCGACAATAATACACCATCAAATATAATGACAAAAAAACCTCTTTACTAAAAATAAAAAAACTTATTTTCCACCTCTGAAGACATAATTATGCAGTTATATATGATATTACTTAACCAACCTTGTGACAAAGATTTAGGGTTTATGATATAAAAATTAGGGCCTAAACGCGAGGGCCTAAAAAATATGAGGGCCTAAAAAATATGAGGGCCTAAGACTACAGCCTAATGGTTAATCCGACCCTACTGACTTGATAGCCTCAAGTTCGAAATGCTCTAAGGAAGGCAGTTCTAAGGCAGTACCTAATACCAAATTACAGATAACTACAGTATACTGCCTCAAGTACAAAACCAGCATAGATGTCTCGTAAACAAAAGGAGGAGAATGTAGACACCAATCGACCAGGGAAGTACTCCGGGGGAAACGTTAAGCAGGAGAGAGGGAGAGCTGGAACTCCCGTTTCTCCCGTCACTGTCCTCCTTAGCTGATCTTTTTCCGTATCTCATCTACCCTGTGAGCAGTCCAGCATGTTCTCAAACACACACATCTCTCACTATTCCTCACTACATATACGCGCATCTTACATATTACACAATCTTTTTAGAATTTAAAAAAACAACAAAATGGCATCGGCCTCAAGAGCCTCGGATTGGCCCTTAATTTTGGTTCTCTTCTTCCTCTATGTCTGGGGGTAGGGGGTTGCGGGCATTCGCCCTCGGCCCCTCTTTCCTGCATAAAAAAAAACGAAATAAAGTTACGTACAGTGTGTGTATAAAGTAACGCGAGTGAAGAGACAAATCCGATTTGAACTGGTTTAAACTAGTTTCAACTCGTTTTTTAACTCGTAAAAACATTTTCAACACCTCTCATAAACCTTACTATCGAATATATAGTTGTTATAAAGTACGCGTAATAAATATTACTCGTCCATATTCATTCGCGTTAATATAATTCAAACCGGATTTGTTTCTTGACTCGCGTTACTTTATACACACCCGGTATAACACAGTCCATATCACAAAATCTAACAGTGTTTTGCACTATGAATTATTGCGGAACTTCTCTTACCAAATTTTTTACTATGAAACGATCTTAATGTGAATTATAACTTGCTTGGAGAAGACTATTTCCCCATACAAACAATTTGAAATCAAACAATTTTCTATTAACTATTTATGAACAACATTAACGCTAGGAGTCTTAGCCTCTGACAAGAACTCGTCCTTTCATTTTTATAGGCGGAGAAAGGCGTAACTTCATTTCTTATTCAGCAATTAACTATGCTCAGAGGAGTGCGGGGTCCTGGGTCCTGGAGCAAAAAATTTATGGGGGCCCATGCGTATGCCACCACACACACACACACACACACACACACACATATATATATATATATATATGTAAAAATGAAATGAATCCATATTCATTTTTACATAAGAACCAAAATCGCTTAACGCGAGTTTGGATAATAATTTTACTTGTGGCTTCCTATTTTTGTTCGTGTCAAAACCCTACGATCTACCATACCTATGGTTTAGTCGTATCCATTTTCATTTATTATAGAAGTTATTATAATTAATTATGATTGTCTTGCATCTCACCCTCGACCCTAGATTATACATACGCATTGCATATAAGAGGATTGGAACCAGTAGTTGTGCTTCTTAGTCCTTGATACCCACTCTGTCTTTAATTCGTTTCTTTTAGGTCCTCCCTAATAATGACTTACAGTTATACTGCACGTATGACATAATGTGAATAACTATGAAGTCATAAAGTAACTTAATTCTCTTCACGTTTTCCATACCTTGAACACTGAATCACGTGTTTAGTATTTGGACATCTTCCGTATTGAATGTATGGTAAATTCCTTAATAATAATAATAATAATAATAATAATAATAAAAAAAGAAACCATTCTCTATACATCATTAGTTATGTTGCTTCCTACCTATTGTCTACTGATACCTATCAACCTATCAGTCCATATTTTACGCGTCTATATTACGCACACAACCTATTCTGTTACTTACATGTAAAATACGTCCACATGTATTTTTTTCTTTTAAGTGCGTTCACCCTCAACTCTCATTAGGCTTACAGTAGTTAAATGCTCAAATTCGCGAATCAGCAGAACCGAACGTTTCTAAGATAAACAACATCTTTCGCTTTGATCCAATCTATAACATATAATGTAATATAACATATTATGTATATAAATTATCTTGTCATGTCTCATGTACTTGTGTTGTACTAATAACCATATATATAATAACCATATATAATCTGACCATCTAATAATCTGACCATATAATCTGACCATATAATCTGACCATATAATCTGACCATATAATCTAACCATATAATCTAACCATATATATATATATAAAAACACTGTAAAAATGGTAACGACGTAATGTACTTCAATGAAACTATAATTGAATGTAATGACTTTATATATAATGTAAGAATGTACTTTAATCGAACTGTAAGGGACAATCATAAGCGAATGGGAAGTAATCCATAATCGCAATCATAATTGTAATAAACCCAAACAAAAATGATATCGCCTTCAGAAATGAAGACGTGACAAAAAAAAAATAAGATTAGTTTTTATTTTTATTTATTTTTTTTTATTATTTTTATTTGGAAACTTTCAAACACCTGATCGTGTTTAAAAGGGGGGGAAACTTAACCTCCAACTGCCATCCCCCAACATTCAGGCATATTTTATACATGTATTTGTAAAATGAAGAACACTTGATTACGAGACGCTGCCTTGGGGACTGCTAAGAGACTCCCCTGGTTAGCAGCCTCGCTGCGGGGAGGGAGGTCGAACCTCTACCCCTGTAAATTCAGAGCAGTACCTGTATATTTTTAAGAAGTAAATTTACAGTAAGAGAAACTTTTTATTTTCCCCCTCGAGTTGGGCTATCGTCAAAGGAACTTAGTAAAGTCGAAAAGTTATAAAGTATCAGAGAAAGAATTAGAAAAATTATAGAAGAAAAGTATCAGAAGAAATATCCGTTGCTTGCCTCCCTAACTAGAACCCCCTTCGAATCCGAACCGACAAAGGGCCATAAAGGGGGGGGTTAACAGCTGGCGACCCTATAGCCAGGATAAACACATAGAAGAAGGAAGGGTCTAACAGCTGGCGACCCTATAGCCAGGATAAACACATAGAAGAAGGAAGGGTCTAACAGAGCTGGCGACCCTTTACCAGGATATAGAAGAAGATTTATAAAAGAAGATTTATAGAAGAAGATTTATAGAAGAAGATTTATAAAAGAAGATTTATAAAAGAAGATTTATAAAAGAAGATTTATAAAAGAAGATTTATAAAAGAAGATTTATAAAAGAAGATTTATAAAAGAAGATTTATCAGGATAAAACCATTTGACCGGCGTGTCACGACTTCTAGTTCGTAACATCCACCCTTGACCGGTGTGTCACGACTCCAAGTTCTTCACGCCTAGTTTTCATCCAAGAAGAAGTGGCCAGCAAGACACGTCTTCAGGACACGTCTCTAAGGATTTCCCCATAGAAAATTTTGTTAAGTACATTTTGGTTTCTTAAGTAATTTATAAACACTTGAAAAGTCAGTATTATTAACAGTTAATAATGAGTATCAAGTCAGAATTTACACAAAACACAGTGAACATTTCAGACACCAGTGATACATTTTTTTAGTGAAACAGTAATTGTAACAGAGTTAAATGTAAGAAGAGTTAATTTCAGAGAGAGTTAATTTCAGAGAGAGTTAATTTCAGAGAGAGTTAATTTCAGAGAGAGTTAATTTCAGAGAGAGTTAATTTCAGAGAGAGTTAATTTCAGAGAGAGTTAATTTCAGAGAGAGTTTATTGTAACAGAAAGTTTATTGTAACAGAAAGTTTATTGTAACAGAAAGTTTATTGTAACAGAAAGTTTATTGTAACAGAAAGTTTATTGTAACAGAGTTAATTTCAAAAGAGAGTTAATTTCAAGAGAGAGTTAATTTCAAGAGAGAGTTAATTTCAAGAGAGAGTTAATTTCAAGAGAGAGTTAATTTCAAGAGAGAGTTAATTTCAAGAGAGAGTTAATTTCAAGAGAGAGTTAATTTCAAGAGAGAGTTAATTTCAAGAGAGTTAATTTCAGAGTTATTGTCACTGTTATATTCAGTATAGAATAATTTTATTTTATGTACCAAACATAATAATACCAGAGTGAAATGTTGTTTACATTTTATATTTTTGTTTGCAAATTTTTTTCAATTACTGAATTGAATTGACTTGCAAATTAAGAGAGAGAGAGTTTACAGAGAGTTTATAGATTTAGAGAGATATTTGAAGTCAGTTTTAGTTGCAAAGAAGTTGCAAGTCAGTTTTAGTTGCAAAGAAGTTGCAAGTCAGTTTTGAAGTTAGTTTTCGTTGCAAACAAGTTGCAAGTCAGTTTTAGTTGCAAAGAAGTTGCAAGTCAGTTTTGAAGTTAGTTTTCGTTGCAAACAAGTTGCAAGTCAGTTTTCGTTGCAAATAAGTTGCAAGTCAGTTTTCGTTGCAAACAAGTTGCAAGTCAGTTTTCGTTGCAAATAAGTTGCAAGTCAGTTTTGAAGTCAGTTTTCGTTGCAAATAAGTTGCAAGTCAGTTTTGAAGTCAGTTTTCGTTGCAAATAAGTTGCAAGTCAGTTTTGAAGTCAGTTTTCATTGCAAATAAGTTGCAAGTCAGTTTTGAAGTCAGTTTTCGTTGCAAGTCAGTTTTGAAGTCAGTTTTCGTTGCAAGTCAGTTTTGAAGTCAGTTTTCGTTGCAAATAAGTTGCAAGTCAGTTTTCGTTGCAAATAAGTTGCAAATCAGTTTTCAGTTGGTTGCATCCAAAAGGGATAACCAAACCCCAGAGATTTATAAAGATACTTGACAAGCGTTCAAGTTAGATAGTTTAAGTTTCAGAATACTTGACAAGCGTTCAAGTTAGACAGTTAAGTTTCAAGAATACTTGATAAGAGTTCAAGTTACAGTTCAGAATACTTGACAAGCGTTCAAGTCAGATAGTTTCAGAATACTTGACAAGCGTTCAAGTCAGATAGTTTCAGAATACTTGACAAGAGGTCAAGTCAGAAGGTTGCGCCAAGATGGACAACCGCCCCAGAGATTTATAGAAATACTTGACAAGAGGTCAAGTCAGAAGGTTGCGCCAAGATGGACAACCGCCCCCAGAGACAGAAATACTTGGCAAGAGGTCAAGTCAGAAGGTTGCGCCAAAAGGGACAACCGCCCAGAGATTTGTAGAAATACTTGACAAGAGGTCAAGTCAGAAGGTTGCGCCAGGATGGACAACCGCCCCCAGAGACATAGAAATACTTGGCAAGAGGTCAAGTCAGAAGGTTGCGCCAAGATGGACAACCGCCCCCAGAGACATAGAAATACTTGGCAAGAGGTCAAGTCAGAAGGTTGCGCCAAGAAGGGACAACCGCCCCAGAGATTTATAGAAATACTTGACAAGAGGTCAAGTCAGAAGGTTGCGCCAAGAGGAACAACCGCCCCAGTTTTGAAGAAGTTAGTTTTGAAGAAGTTAGTTTTGAAGAAGTTAGTTTTGAAGAAGTTAGTTTTGAAGAAGTTAGTTTTGAAGAAGTTAGTTTTGAAGAAGTTAGTTTTGAAGCAGTTAGTTTTGAAGCAGTTAGTTTTGAAGCAGTTAGTTTTGAAGCAGTTAGTTTTGAAGCAGTTAGTTTTGAAGCAGTTAGTTTTGAAGCAGTTAGTTTTGAAGCAGTTAGTTTTGAAGAAGTTAGTTTTGAAGAAGTTAGTTTTGAAGAAGTTAGTTTTGAAGAAGTTAGTTTTGAAGAAGTTAGTTTTGAAGAAGTTAGTTTTGAAGAAGTTAGTTTTGAAGAAGTTAGTTTTGAAGAAGTTAGTTTTGAAGAAGTTAGTTTTGAAGAAGTTAGTTTTAAGTCCCAAGTCATTTCAATGCAGTCAATTGAATTCAACTTTTTCTTTGTAAGTTAAGAGAATTTAATTTAAGAAAATGTAATTTAAGAATTTAATTCAACCTTTTTTGTGTTGTAAAGAGAACCTTTCTTTGTTTGTTGTAAGAGGGAAATGGACCGATTTGTCTTTTCTTTTTTTTTTTGCCATTGTTGCGTATAAAAATATATAGGTAAAATGACATATTTTATTGTTGGCAACCAAAACCGTTTTTACAAATGTTGGTAACGAGTTTTATAATTATTGCGATTATATGATGACAGAAATAGTGTAATAATTAATCGATCATGTACCTAATTTATCTTGCTCTGTATGGTCGGGAAATTTACCCGTAGGACCGCACATGGCCCTAAATTTCAGTTGTGTTTATTCTTTTTTGTCATTTAATTTTAATAAAACTTCTACACAATAAAACATATGTATTTATCATATGCAAACAAGTTTTCAGACTAAAATATCAAATAATTCAAATTCTATCAACATTCAACGAAAGAGTATGGTTTTTCTACTTAACATGCAAAAAATTATTAAACCTTTTTAATATTTTTTTTTAGTATATAAAAATAATTTTTAATGTAAAATTTACCTGAAATTATTAAAAGAAAAGATTGTTCGAAATGCTTTCCTTCCATTTCAATAACACTTTTTATTCTTGGCCGAAACTCATCTAAGGTTCGATTTACTTTTATTTTTAAGAATATTATAAAATTATGTTTAGCTCATTAAAATGCATATTTTTAATTTGTATTCTTAATTTTCTTAATTCAATTATCGTACCGATACTTCTGGTTAATGTTAATGGTTATATAGTTCATATATAGCTAGGAATGTTACTAGTCGAATTTAATTCCATCTTCCAAAATTCAATTTTTAAACCGTGAGATTTACTTCATCAATTGTAAGTCCTCTAAGTACATTTCTTTGTATTACCTTAATTCTTATTTTTAAGAATATTATAAAATTATGTTTAGCTCATTAAAATGCATATTTTTAATTTGTATTCTTAACTTTCTTAATTCAATTATCGTACCGATACTTCTGGTTAATGTTTATATAGTTCATAATTATATAGCTAGGAATGTTACTAGTCGAATTTAATTCCATCTTCAAAAATTCAATTTTTAAACCGTGAGATTTACTTTCATCAATTGTAAGTCCTCTAAGTACATTTCTTTGTATTACCTTAATACGTGGAACTGATTTAATTAAATACTTAAATACTACCTTGAACTTAAAGGATTTTATAATAATAATGATGATGATAATAATAACAACAATAATTGACTCAAAAGATTTTATAACCCTAAACCCATCTTAAATTATTATACATTATTTTTAAACTTTGTTAATTCAAAAACCTCCCAAATCCCTACACATACACACGCATGTATGCGCACTATATATATATATATATATATATATATATATATATATATATACACAAACCTTATGCTAAAATCATTGGATGTCACAATAAACTATTTCATAGCGTGAAAGTGCTAACTATGCTATTTATATAGTCCTACGCATTTTTGCTTACTATATATAAATTTTTGCTCAGGCGTTTATTCAGTTAATTTAAGAATCCTCTCCGCTAATCTATCCCTCAAATTTATAAGATACACACTTTGTATCTAATACACACATACACACTAGACCACAGGTCTATACATCATCCATTACGTAATTCGATTTTTACCTACAATAGTCAATAAAATTAGTTATAGACTGCACGATCAGGGTAACTTTGGAAAATAATTTATATTTTTCCCTTTTACCTACTATTCATATGTATAATTTTCCCCACAGAAATTTTCTTTTTAAATTAACAATACCATTCTTTGTCTAGCGTAATTGTTTGTCTAAAATTGAAGTATTAATCTTTGAATTTTTTATATTATATAATAACTCACTTGTTCTGTATAAAAATTTGTAATGTAAAGAAAAAAATTCGTCACCTAACTTGAATTAGTTAGAATGTTATTTTCTCATTTGTATTGTATTAATGATACCCTATTAGATTATTGTATAAATATCGTTTTTTAAAAAAAAAGGGGAGAGCAATGTAAAAATGAAATGAATCCATATTCATTTTTACATAAGAACCAAAATCGCTTAACGCGAGTTTGGATAATAATTTTACTTGTGGCTTCCTATTTTTGTTCGTGTCAAAACCCTACGATCTACCATACCTATGGTTTAGTCGTATCCATTTTCATTTATTATAGAAGTTATTATAATTAATTATGATTGTCTTGCATCTCACCCTCGACCCTAGATTATACATACGCATTGCATATAAGAGGATTGGAACCAGTAGTTGTGCTTCTTAGTCCTTGATACCCACTCTGTCTTTAATTCGTTTCTTTTAGGTCCTCCCTAATAATGACTTACAGTTATACTGCACGTATGACATAATGTGAATAACTATGAAGTCATAAAGTAACTTAATTCTCTTCACGTTTTCCATACCTTGAACACTGAATCACGTGTTTAGTATTTGGACATCTTCCGTATTGAATGTATGGTAAATTCCTTAATAATAATAATAATAATAATAATAATAATAAAAAAAGAAACCATTCTCTATACATCATTAGTTATGTTGCTTCCTACCTATTGTCTACTGATACCTATCAACCTATCAGTCCATATTTTACGCGTCTATATTACGCACACAACCTATTCTGTTACTTACATGTAAAATACGTCCACATGTATTTTTTTCTTTTAAGTGCGTTCACCCTCAACTCTCATTAGGCTTACAGTAGTTAAATGCTCAAATTCGCGAATCAGCAGAACCGAACGTTTCTAAGATAAACAACATCTTTCGCTTTGATCCAAATCTATAACATATAATGTAATATAACATATTATGTATATAAATTATCTTGTCATGTCTCATGTACTTGTGTTGTACTAATAACCATATATATAATAACCATATATAATCTGACCATATAATCTGACCATATAATCTGACCATATAATCTGACCATATAATCTGACCATATAATCTAACCATATAATCTAACCATATATATATATAAAAACACTGTAAAAATGGTAACGACGTAATGTACTTCAATGAAACTATAATTGAATGTAATGACTTTATATATAATGTAAGAATGTACTTTAATCGAACTGTAAGGGACAATCATAAGCGAATGGGAAGTAATCCATAATCGCAATCATAATTGTAATAAACCCAAACAAAAATGATATCGCCTTCAGAAATGAAGACGTGACAAAAAAAAATAAGATTAGTTTTTATTTTTATTTATTTTTTTTTATTATTTTTATTTGGAAACTTTCAAACACCTGATCGTGTTTAAAAGGGGGGGAAACTTAACCTCCAACTGCCATCCCCCAACATTCAGGCATATTTTATACATGTATTTGTAAAATGAAGACACTTCATTACGAGACGCTGCCTTGGGGACTGCTAAGAGACTCCCCTGGTTAGCAGCCTCGCTGCGGGGAGGGAGGTCGAACCTCTACCCCTGTAAATTCAGAGCAGTACCTGTATATTTTTAAGAAGTAAATTTACAGTAAGAGAAACTTTTTATTTTCCCCCTCGAGTTGGGCTATCGTCAAAGGAACTTAGTAAAGTCGAAAAGTTATAAAGTATCAGAGAAAGAATTAGAAAAATTATAGAAGAAAAGTATCAGAAGAAATATCCGTTGCTTGCCTCCCTAACTAGAACCCCCTTCGAATCCGAACCGACAAAGGGCCATAAAGGGGGGGGTTAACATATATATATATATATATATATATATATATATATCATTATCATTCCTGTTGTAATTTTCCGATACAGGGTCATAACCAGTGTTGTCTCATACACGTTTTCATAATTTTTTAAAGTTGTGCTCGGTTTATGGGGGCCCCGGAGCAGCTGCTCCATTTGCACCATAGTAAATTAGGCTCTGACTATGATGTAATAATATTTATAATATTATCGAATTTCTATTAGAGAAATTCGACAACAATCATTGAAGGCAGTTGTAAAAAGAAACGCAGAGGACTGTGAGGCATTAGTGTCAATAGCCTCTGGAGGAATACAAAAACATGGGCTGCCGAATGTCGCTAAAGATCCACTTTTTACGCTCTTATCATAGTCCACACACGCAATGTATACCTTTCGTTTGCTTCCGCCCGAATTGTTCATTCTGGCGAAGGTCAAGCTTTTCACTCCCCCTGAGACCTACAGTTTAACGTGGAATCCGAACCACGCCCCACCAGCAGCCCAGCGTCTTAACCACTAGACCACCCAGGGTACCCATTTAGCTACCAACCACTTTCTTTACTGAACCACTTTCTTTATTGTGTGAGAGGATGAACAGCTGGGTTTTGCTGCGCGCGGCTGCCGTCACCGGGTCTCGATCCCGGGGCCGATGGATTCGTAGTCAGCGACGCTAACCACTACACCACATAGTCTAGGGGTTTATTCTTGTGAAAATGCCTGCGTTTATAACCCCTAGTCACCGTCACCGTCACGTCCCGGCCCCGGCCCCCGGCCCGGCCCGGCCCGCCCCGCCGCAGTGGTTCCCAAACTTTTTTTACTCACGGCGCACTTTAGAACAAGTAAAAATATTTTGGCGCACTTTGTACATAAATTCGAAAATTTATTCAAAAGAGGTATTTATACATATTAGCATAGCATAAAGTAGAAATATAGATAATTAAAAATACAGAAAAATTGTATGTACTTACTTCTTTATTCAATAAATGGAGCACCTAATTACATCTCGCGGCACACCAGTGCGCCGCGGCGCACGGTTTGGGAACCACTAGTGCAGCGGTTCCCAAACTTTACTAACTGTCGGAACCCTTACAGACTTGTTTTTATTTCGAGGAACCCCAACTCCATATATATATATATTATATATATATATATATATATATATATATATATATATATATATATATATATATATATTAGATTTAGAGCTGTAAAATATGTGATTTATGGGTTTGTTTAGTGCAGCAGAGTTGTTGGAAATTTGGTTTGTTGTTGGTCAATTGTAGGCGCATATCCACTGCTGCATCCAACTTATTACGGTACTTATTTATGATGGTCGCTATATATCGAGAAAATCCAGCCTCACACATATAAGTTGATACAAAGGGGAGGAGATTCTTCAATGCTCGTTTTGTAAGATCGGGATATTGATTTAAAAGCTTTATCCAGAAAGACAACAAAGAATCCTTATCAAAAGTTGTTTTGAGTGTCAGATCAGTTGAAATATCAATTAGTTGCTCTTTTTCATTTCTTGGAAGATTTTGTTGTTTCAAAATATTCGAATCAATAAATGGGTTGCGCAGCCAAGTGAGTGGATCTTAAGACTGGAAAATACTTTCTTAATGAATTTCGCTTACTGATCCCAAATCCACGATGGAGCCATTTCAAGTCAGAATAAGAATATAAAATATTATTTGACAAAAAGCCAGAAGGTAAAATTATGTGTAAATATTAGGACCTTAATTAGACCTTAATATTAAGACCTGATTAGACTGATTAAAAAATTTTAAAATGTGTCACGGAACCCTTGTTAAGCCTCTGTGGAACCCCAGGGTTCCGCGGAACACAGTTTGGGAACCACTGCACTAGTGAGTAGCCAAATAGCGATATAAGTTTTTGAAATGAGGGTGAATCAGGCAATTTTATTTTGTAATTTCAACAAATAAAATTAATTTTTATAAAATTATGTACTTAATTTATAATTTCTTATTGTAAATAAATGTAAAATGGTTTAAAGAGTGTGGTGCTCTGTAACAATGAGAAACTTCCACAAACGGAACAAGTTTTTTAATTTTCCTAAAAACGAAAATTTTTTAATAGCTGGGCATCTAATTGTGGAAGAGTGGATCTAAAATTTAGCCGTAACATAAAACGAAGGATTATATTTAGATACGAGTTACAGAGTATATAAGCCAAGATTTTGTATATGACTGACCCATTTTTGTTCCGACCTGTGGACCTTCAATGATTACAGTGAATTTGATGTACTAAATGAATTAGTTTTATCAGGAATGGTAGTGTGTATATATATATATATACACACACAGTGGTGTAGTGCTGTGGGAACGCGTGGGAACGGCGTTCCCTTACTTTTTTTGGTAGACGGAACGGCGTTCCCTCACTATTTCAAATAAATCCGAACTTACAAATCTCTAACGTCATGAAATTTTAATTCCCACCCCTAGAAGAAATATGAGAAAGAATCATTAACTGCTTCATTTCTTTTAGCTTCGACTGAGGCAATGCTAGCTGTTAACTTTTTTTTAGTTAATCATTCCAGTTAGCTATTTTTATTGATCGTACTGGATGTCGTATATCTAATGACACTGGAAATACTGCATCTTCAACCTTGGAATATATCCTAATATCCAGTGCATATGACCTCAAAATATCCCTGAAATTGGTCAGATTTCAAAAGATTTCCCGGGGTGCTTACAGTGCCCCCGGACCCCCAGCTGTATGGGCTCGCCGCGCTCGCCATTGTCCCCTCCGCATCTGAGTAACACTTTCAAAATGCGTTCCCTCACTTCTTTATTTAGGACTACACCACTGTGTGTATATATATATATATAGTGTTAGGGCTAGGCCTGGCTAAACTCTGGAGAATTGTACATAGCCTAGTGGTTTGTAACTCAGCCTAGTTATTAAAATATTATGTAAGCTGCTTATACAATTACTACGTCAAAGTTGGGGAACGTAAACTACACTAGGATCTTTTGGAGACATTTTTTAAATGAATCCATCAAATAAAACGTTAAAACTAACGAAAATATTACGACTTAACCTAACCAATCGTCAATTAAAAAAAAAAAATTATATACCATATATATTTATATATATATTGACGATTGGTTAGGTTAAGTCGTAATATTTTCGTTAGTTTCAACGTTTTATTTGATTAGGTATACGCGGATAAAGTTGGGGAACGTAAACTACACTAGGCACCACACGGGGACGTAAACTACACTTGCTCCAAAATACCTTTTGCCTCTAATTAACTTTTGTTAATCATGTGCTAATATTTTTATTTGGACCTTTTCCAGTTCGTGTACCGTTTTTCATATAATTTATTTTTGAGAATATTTTTGTTAAAACTAACGAAAATATCACGACTTAACCTAACCAATTATCAAGGGCGTACAGTTGATCTATTATTAATTATAACATTGTTTGTTTCTGGAATAGTATTTACTATTTACTAATACGCTCTTGATAATTGGTTAGGTTAAGTCGTGATATTTTCGTTAGTTTTAACAAAAATATTCTCAAAAATAAATTATATGAAAAACGGTACACAAACTGGAAAAGGTCCTTTTATTTCTCTGTCCCGCTGTACATATGTATATATTTATGTCATCTCACCTTTTCCCTTCATTCTCTGACGAGGTGTACTTCTGAATACACGAAAAGCCTTGGAATCATTATTCTTTTTCCTCGTGAGTTTGCATTATATATATATATATATATATATATATGTAGGGGATCGACAAGAAATAGACCAACAAATAGACAGACAAATCCTTTCCTTCCACGCTATCATCAAAGAGTCTTGGAAAACACACGTGGGCAAAGAGTCAAACAATGAAACGTCTGTTTCTTCCCAAAAGGCGAACGCAAGCTCTTCAACTAAAGGACGCGCGGACAAGGCGTCTTAAGATTTGGTGCGAAGTCGTACGTCACAGGAACTACGTATAAAAGCGAGCACCCACTCACACTCCTTCTCACTTCATTAGCGCTTCCATTTCGTTAAACTACTCTGTACGTTGTCACCCCACATCAACTTTAACCGGCTCAAGACCAAGGCTCACTTCAACACCACATTCAAGAAACGAAGCATTATTGGAAGTGATCTACCAATACTGCCGCAGCAAACCACAACGGCATCAGGAATTCCCCTTGGTCTCTTCATTACCGCTCAACCGGTTATCAATCATCCTCGAGAGCACCGGCAAGGTTGCAACGCTACGAGAAGCATCCTCAAGGTGGACACCTTGCGTGACTCGACAGCGAAAGCTACAAACCCAAATCACTCCACATCTGGTCAGCTTTTACCGCTTTACGAAGAACGGTCGTCTACGAGACTCCATTAGGCCCATCATACCTTGACTTACGGAACAAACTTCCAAGAGACAACGACAGCCGGGCCTACTCCTACAAGATCCTCTTCATTCCATCCACCACAACCGGGCCTACGCCTGCAGGATCATTTATACTCTCCTATACCTCGAGAAGCAACAACATTCGGGCGTACGTCTACGCAGCCTACAACAAACATCTTCGCAAGAGGCCTAATCCACGACACGACCAACGCGTGAGCGACCAGCTTCCAGAGGACGATCAACGACACCTCGAGCCTACGGTAATAGGTTCCTCTTCAACCCGCTTTCAACAGAGTTTACATCGTCCAGGTAAGATAAATTCATCCTATTCTAAGTACTCTTGTGAAGCCTACATTAGCCTACCGCCGAACGGTAGGCTATCCTCCCAAAGTGAGTAATTAAACGTTCCAATTGGCTCTCGTGAAAGAACGCAGTAGGCCTGTTACCTAATTCAAGTGTCCTTCAGAACCTGTAATTCACATCATCCGCTATTGTGTTCACTTATATATTTGTGCGATAAATAAGTTCTCTACTGCAGGCCTAATTCATTTAGAGTGTATATTCCCTCAACTATCATTAGGCCTATCCCAAACGCACGTGCATTCTTTATATCATTACTAGGCCCATTCAATCATCTAGCCTACTTAATCAGAGTGTCATGTTTTCCATTCAATGTACCAAACGCACGTGCATTCTTTATATCATTTACTAGGCCCATTCAATGTTCTATGTTGCATGCCATTTACATACCATCGATGAGTATATTACTTATTACGTGTCAATTAAGCTATTAACATTTCATCTTATTAGCTAAGTCTATGTCATAAGCATAACGTAAACTATCAATTAATTACCGTTAATTCTTTGTTATACCACAGTGAATAAATAACGGCTTTATTTTTCATAATAAAAATAAAGTACCGAAACTTATTCTATTCAGTGTACCAAAACGTACGCGCTTTCTGTCATTAATAGGTCTCTTTCACAGATCATTTATGCATAATCTGTAGCTTCCCTAATCAGTGTATTACATAACCTATTTGTTATATTATTACGTACATGCATTATTTGTGTATTCACTAAGTTTCATATTTCAGGTTGTCCCATTTTGTATACCATTAAGCCTCACATAAACGAGCGTATTTCAAAGGTCATTATAGAATTGTAAAGCTTTCTAGTCAGTGTCTTTCCATTGTAATTTTCACTGTGAAAATTAATATAAATATTTTCTTAATTAAACTACAAAACTATAAGGTGTCTTTTATAACCTTAATATTAATTTGCTTGGGTGTAATCCAAGCTGGTGACCCTCGCTGCCATTTCGGTCACTTCCAATGGTATGGTGGTCCTAATCAAATAGCCACTTCCAATCGGTGATACTGTATGACAATAATGACATCATAAATTATTAACCCAGCCTTTCATTAATAAGCAATCAGTCATTGCATCAATTAATCACTAGCATACAATTAAATCATTATCACCTTAAACGGCTAAAACTAGGTCTACTATATATATATATCCTCTCGAGAGGAGGGGCGACAAGCTTGACCTTCGCGAAATGAGGAATCATTGGGCGGAATCTTTGTAAGGTAAGGTAAGGTACGGTATATATATATATAATATATATATATATATATACCCCGCAAGGGGGTTCTAAGCTCGTACTCTTGAGTGCTCTTTGTGCTCGTTTGTACGTGCTTGTTCCTGGAGGCTTCACGTGCGCCCTCCCGGCCCTAGCACCCAAGGATGATGGGGCTCGACCCTGCAGTCCTTGTCATCCTTTGGTCTTTTTCCACTTCGACTGTCCCCTCTACCCTTTCTTTTTCCTCTGTCTTTCCTCTCACTTTTTCTTTGTTTTTCCGCCGAGATATGCCCTTTTAAATAGAGGCGAATCGGTTCTTCCCGAACTTAAAAAAAAAATATATATATATATATATATATATATATATATGTTCCCCCTATTATGTATATTTCCAATTATAAATTTTGGTTTAAAGAAAACGAAACAGTGATGAAATTATAGTAAACAATGGTAAACTAAACTTAAAAATATGATACTTCAGTTTATTATGATATAAAAACCCACTCTAATAGACAGAGTTTATTTCCACAACAGTTTCGATGCCCACTGGCATCCTCTTCGGGTGGATACAGAAGAGGATGCCAGTGGGCATCGAAACTGTTGTGGAAATAAACTCTGTCTATTAGAGTGGGTTTTTATTATCATATTTTGACCTTCACGTAAAAAAAAAGTTAAGTTTTTTGCGTTCAGTTTATTCATCACTAATTTAGCGTTGGGTTTTTGCTTCATCCGTCGTACATTACGTGACTCGTGCACTATCAACAAAATGGTTACGCCAAAAGTCTTCGATAAAGTAATAATTAAAAACTACTAGTTTATGTTATTTATTTTTATTTACTTGATTTATTATTACACTGATCTATAAAGGCTTTGTCTCTTCAGTAAGAACAAACTTTCTTTGCTAATTTAACAATGCTGAGTACAGTGGTGTACTCACAATTTTTCTATCACGTCTAAATATTGAGTTATACATAAAACTATTTTTGCTTACTCTTCATTTATAACACCCTATTATGCCATATACTGTATAACACGACTTTCAGCAATATTTATACTTTATTGGCTTTAAATTATTTCAAATAAGAAAATAATTCAGTGGCATATTTTATTTTATCTTTTATCTCTTATGTAAAAATATGTAATTTTTACTGGCAATACCCACTGCTGTGCGCGCTAACTGATAAATATAGCGCCGCTAATGCAAATAAATTCTAGCGCCGCTAACGCTAACAGTTTTTAAAATTAGCGGCGTTAACGCTAACACTAATTTTTATGAAATGTATAGCCAAGTACTATTTTTTAATAATAATAATGCATTTGTATATATTTATATGTGTTCGCTATTTGTTATTATAGTCCGGTTGCACGGGGTGGGAACCCTGCATTGTTTGTTATAAAGCAAATCTTGACATATTTTGAAAGCTTATACCACCCCTTTCAAGAATCCATCGGGTGTACACCTGACCCCCGCTTGGCTTTTTCAATATGGCCGCCATTTTCCAAGATGGCCGGCGAAACTGAAAAAATCCCATATCCTGGTCAATACTTGATGGATTTTGATGATCTTGGTGTCATTTCTAGGGGTTTTTAGGATGATGAGTCGATCTGGAGGGGTTGCAGATAATTTGGGAGTCGTTTTGACCCACATTCTTCAATACTCAAGGTCATTGGAGGTCAAACGCCCCCCGAAATAAGGAATATCCCATATCCCGGGCAGTCGTGGAGATATTTTGGTGATCTTACTGTCGTTTTTATGGTTTTGGGCGAGACTGAGTAGTTCTATAGGCACATGATAACAGTAGGATATCATTTTGCAACTCCATGGGTCAAGTCAAGGTCATTTGAGATTAAAGTTTGGCCTTGAAATATGATAATGCCACAGTTGACATCACTGTATTTGCTTATTTCAGTGACAATTTCTACAATCTAGCTAACTGCTGAGCACTTAACATCTTTTCTGCAGATAAAACCAGCTCATAATGCTTAAATGACATAACCCACATTTTATGGATATGGATATTCGGATATAAACAACAATTTATGCTGAAGTGCAGGGCACATGCATTCTATGGAAGGTTGCAAAGCTACAAGATATGACCTCGTAAGCAAAACAAAGCTCACACCTAGCTGGGGGATTGGCATTGACAACTTTGATGTAGTTATTCACATTAGGTAACCATTTATTGGGGGCAAATATCAAAAGACATGGTTGTGTCAGGATCGTCAGGATCATCAGTCTGCTCTTTGTTTGCGTTTTGGGTCAATGGATTGTCGCAATCCAAGCCGCTGCCACATGCACAGAACAATGTGCAAGGGATTCCGCGTCCCATGCAACCGGCTTCATATTAATGAGTGGCATATACTTGATGGCCGACTTCTTAGCTGGCATCATTCCCGCCTCTCTACAATGGCGGGTGTTGAAGCCATTGTACTCAGGGGTGCCAGCGACAAATAGTATCCATCTGAAGAACTCCAGATCTAGCTCTTCTGCACGGTGAAGTGACACTTCGGCTGCTCTTGTAAGCTTCTCAGAAGGATCAAATGAGCAGGTTGCCTCCATGGGCATAGGAGGTTTTTTCGGACCAGTGTATGGCACAACTTCCAGCTCACAATTTATGGGAACTGACATTTCTTGTCTTGATAGTCTAGGAATGACCTTCGCACTGTCGTTTTCAAGTGATCTGGGCTGTGTTACAATAGCTGCAAGGTTGTGACAGTTTAATTTACAATTTTTGGAGTGAATACCTGCATCAAAGTTATCAATTATAACTTGCACAAGACCAGCAAGTGCAGCATCATTCAAACCCGACCACACAGCATCTCTTGCTGCAAAACAGCAGCTGAGCGCATAAAACGCCGCACTTCATAATAAGAACAAGTTACATTGTACTTGTACAACTCTTTAATGATTCGCTTATGGTCACCTATGAGAACACCAAGTGCTATTTGGAGTGGAGTAGGCTGATTTGTAACAACACTTGCTACAATGTTTCCAACCATTATGGATTGCAGGGAGTCAGAGAATTTCGAACTTACACGAGTAGGCAATTGCATAACAACATCACTCATACATTCGGAAGCAATATATTTGTCTATGTGAGTACGATAAGAAGTGAATTCTTCCTTGTTCTTTTTGCACTCACTCGCGATCTGCTTGCCCAGCTTCTTCACACACTCGTCAATATCAACAGATTCCTCACAATCTTTTGCAATATTCAGGTATGAGGCAGCATAGTTTTTGAAAACTAACAACGTAGCGATACCATCCCCATGTAAGTCCACAATTTCGTCTTTGAAGTAATCTTTAACTTTTACAATGAGCGACCTACTTGACAACTTCTCACCACCTAACTCTTTGTAAAGCTTCTCTACTTCAATTGAATTCCATGGTTTCATTTTGTCCTTCGACAATTCTACACACAAAGCAATGAAGGGGCGGTCTTCAGGTTCAACCCTTGACTTATTCTGGCAAGCTCTCTCAATAGGGTGTGTCAATTTTGGAGGTGAAATGAGTCAAATGACTAAATTGAAAATCATGTGATTTGGTAGCAATTTAATGTAATCATTTGGCATACAAAATAATATCCTTGCTTCAAAAACAGTCAAAAATAACTCCTACCTACATCAATTTCAATTCAAAAATTCAATTTTTCCGTAAATTCGTAACAAAATAACAAATGTGCGCAAACATCCTATCAACATTTGAAGTGGCAATAAGATATCATTCAGAGTCTTTATTTGAAAGTAACCAATGCAGTCATGTCCTTTTTACTGCGGTTCCTTGACATCAGCATTCGGCTTGCTACTTGCGCTTTGATGTAGCCTTCTCGCCTCTCGTGACTGTAAACTTGACTAGCTGCTTCTGTGACCATTTTCACACATCTCTCCACACTCTGAGTGTGAGAAGGCCACTTTGGCACTTGCATTGGGGCCTCTTTAAGTTGTGTTAAATCTTTGTTTGTTATACATGTTGTCAGTGGTGGCTCCAAAACTTTCGAACTCAAGTTAACTAATTCTGACAATTTCGTGGCATTGACGTTTATCGGAGGTACCTTCCTTGTCTGAACAGAGCAGTCTCCCAGCTGGTCATCATCGTGATGTTCCTCTAAGCTTTAGAATGATTTCCACAGCCTCAGTTCGCTCTTTGGTACATTGGCTGTAGAGTATTGCTTGCAAAACTGCCTCTGACCTAGCATACCAAGCGGACCTTCTCACCACAGGTAACACGATGTCCACCACTACTTTCCTTTGGGTTCTCAGTAGCTGTAATTGAAACAAGATGTGGTTGGGCCCCTCCATCCACATTGGATTAAGTTTTAAATTGAACCAGTGAGGAAGATAAAACCCAATAATAAATTCAACAATCAACATCAAATTCTGTAGCATTTTGCCCTTCAAGGGCATGTTTGGAAACCCAAATCCTGCAGAAACGAATCGCTGTAGTTAACCAACGACTGTGACTTACGGGTCCAATCTCCAAGAGAGCCAGATTTTGAGGCAACTCTCCTGATCTGATTGCTTGAACAATACGATAAGCGTAAGATTGATCCGTGCTGAGGTCTTTGATAACTTCTTCAGACAACACTGGAAGGGGAGGGCCTACTTCGACCTTTGGAAATTTTGTATTGATTTCTAATTCCGTTGCTTCATCTAGCATGTTGCCAAGGGGGCCTGACCACTTGTTGTTGCTCTTTGTAGGACCATCAAGTTCCTGGATGAGAGGACGAAGAGGTAGTTCCCCTGTGTGCAAATCACATAATCCAAACAAGCCTTCTTCCAAGTTTTTTCTCTAAATGCGTCATAACACCGCCCTGCTATCCAGTGTTCACCGCAGTTGAGTCTCCACCAACGGCCTGCAGTGAACTGTCAAGTCTTCTTTCTTGAAGCCAACATATTATTTGATCAGCAATTGTCTCTGCATGTTTCTTGCCTTCTACTTCTGCTTCAGGAACAAAGTGAAACAAATAGCGGCCACCAGGTTCGGAACACACAGAGTAGTGTTCTTCTTTGATGAGACCGGGAAACTTTCTGTTCATTCCCTCTACCTCTAGGAGAACTTTTGTGTCATCTCTTCTCCCATCAAACAAAAGGCAAGAGAGACCTTCCTCCTTCAAATCTTTTTCATGCTGATCAGATATTTCCTTCATTATTTTTTCTTGTGCTCTTCTTGTCTTATTATGATCTATCATTAAGGATGTATCCTCTCGGCTGATGAGACCTGCATCTATCCAAGCGGCAGTGGCAATCTCCGCAGTCTCTCGTAGCCCCGTATGGTGGCGAATACTGGCAAGGGCAATGTTTGAGATGTCTTTAGTGTTGTATTTCATTCTCTTCGGCGAAGGTTCAGATGGCATTTTGGAGCTATCATCTGATGTTGCTTCTTTCTGTTCATCTGAAGAGCTTTCAAAGAAGTGAGAAACCTCTTGATAGAGCTCTTCATCTCTTTGGGTGGCTTCTTCACTCTTCTTTTTCTTCCTTTCTTCCCTCTCTCGGATTTTCTCTTTTTTCTTAGCAATAACAATCTGTTTTTTGGCTTCTGAATAATCTGCCGAACCAATTTGCATACTTCCTTGGCCTCCTGCCTTTGTTCTCTGCGCCTTTATGAAAGCCAGCTCCAAAACAGGGATCTTCTTCTCACGAGGACAGCGACAATCAATATGAGGGTGAGGTTCTCTTCTGCATGAGGGAGAACAATTGGCTTCAGAAAAACAACTCTATGGGACACTGGCAGTTAAAAATGTCAAGAAGAGTATCAAGTGTGTGCAGAAATGTATTTTTCTTTTACTAGTTTTCCTTTACCAAGTGATGTTTCAACTGCTTTGTGCCACAGCTTTGTTAATTTTAGCTCAATAGTTCTATACTGATTGAGTACAGGTGGTTTGAATAACACATTAGTTTTTTTCCACTGATGCAGAAGAGGGGGAATCATGTCCCTTATGAGCTCTTTTTCTGTGTAGTTCCTTCTATCCTTTGTATTTTGTTCACGAAGGA
Source organism: Bathynomus jamesi (assembly GCA_023014485.1). Classification (NCBI taxonomy): domain Eukaryota; kingdom Metazoa; phylum Arthropoda; class Malacostraca; order Isopoda; family Cirolanidae; genus Bathynomus; species Bathynomus jamesi. Next base: position 802,341 of record JAJOZX010001043.1, read on the forward strand.
GTAACCCTAGTCTTAGCATGTCTCCCACTGTTGGTAGTTCTGATACGGGAAGCTCCTTGCCTGTACCGACTAACAGGCTCAAGTGGCATGACGACTGACCTCTTGTCTTCAATTTTGGCATCTTAGGAATATCTGAAAAGAAAGAAAAACATTTAAGTATTTTATATCAATTACGACGTTTCAAAGTTTAGTCATTCGATGTTCTAAAATTCAATAAAAATATATTTCATGGGATTACAACATAATTAGACAGAAGAATATGATAATAATAAATAATTGTAATAATCAGTAATCCATACTTACAGTTAAACTGTAGTATTCGTCTAGTAGAATAACTATGAAGTAGGTACAAGAGCAATAACAGCAAACCACCGTCTATGACATCTAAGAGGCAACTGAGGACTGAGAGTGAGGGACAGTTCTATTCATGTTGTGACTTGTACATTGTACAACAACTATATGACCTTGAAAACACTCCATATGCGATCAGTGGGATAATTCTGTGACAGATGAATAGTTAATCAATTTATGTCCTATTATTTAGTAAAAGAGTCAATTTCTGAAACTTTAACGTAAAATTGATGTAGGTAAGGTTATTTTATTTCATTTTGGTTGGCCAATTTCAAGTTTTGACATGAAAAGACACTATATTTCACTACCAAAATTGATTTGAAAAAAGTTGACAAAATTGACACACCCTACTCTCTCAACCTCAACATGAAAGGTAGACATACAATCTTTATGGTATCGGGCTTCTTCAGCCGGTAAATCTCCTTTCATGCCCAACAACCTACTGAGTACAACTTGTCCCTGCTCATCATTTTTCAGTTTACACTTTTCTATCAACATATCTTTGTAATTTGTTTATTTATCACCAAGCTTATCGATCATAAACCTCGATGCTGGAATGCGGTATTGCACCGGAACTTTGATGTCATATTTCTCGGGTAATATACACTGACTGACTTTCAAACAAAAGAGACAGTGTTTTTTAGGGTCATAAACTGGGCCTTCACTGAGAATAGCACTACGTAGTCTTTTTGGCTCCACTGTATGGGTATCACATTCTCTCTTTTTCATGAATGCTGATAAATTCCGCTTGGACACATAAGTGGAAACACAGTTCTTGTGACAACAAAGGATATTTGCTCCATCTTCCAAGAGAGGCTCTAGTCTCTCGCGAACATCTGGCTGCCCTCTGATGTCGCTGCTCTCTATGATTTTCTGAATCCTCCCACAATTTGAAAGACCTTTCTGACCTCCAGGACAGCTACGCAGGAAATCCTTGAAGAAACATTCGTCTGCAGCTTTTGTAGAACCTGAAAAATAAGAATTTTGTTTACCCATTCTTCAGAGTACAAATCGCATTGAAATAATTTATCCTCAGCAAATGAAAACTAAACAATGCTCACCTGGTATATTCTCCATATTCAGCAGTCAAAAAACAATTTTAGAATCAGCACAACCAAGACGTCATCAAACCACCAGGTGGGCAGCACCATCAACAATAATCTCAACAACCTGAAAAAAATAAGAGGAATAATTAGACATATTGGAATTCACCTTACCATGGGGAAAATAATCCCTGATTTCATTTTAAACCCTATAGAACTACTCAGTCTCGCCCAAAACCATAAAAACGACAGTAAGATCACCAAAATATCTCCACGACTGCCCGGGATATGGGATATTCCTTATTTCGGGGGGCGTTTGACCTCCAATGACCTTGAGTATTGAGGAATGTGGGTCAAAACGACTCCCAAAGTATCTGCAACCCCTCTAGATCGACTCGTCATCCTAAAAACCCCTAGAAATGACACCAAGATCATCAAAATCCATCAAGTATTGACCAGGATATGGGATTTTTCAGTTTCGCCGGCCATCTTGGAATACACCCGATGGATTCTTGAATGGGGTGGTATAAGCTTCAAAATATGTAAAAATTTGCTTTATAACAAACAATGCAGGGTTCCAGTAACATCAGGGTCTGTGCTACCGGGCTATTATCTTTCATAGTGTCAAATGGAAACAAAAATTATATCTTTAAAATGATTATTGGGTATTCAAGAAAATTGCATAATTTGATATTTATAATTAAACTTATTTATTGGAAAGACATTGTCCTCCTTTACATACTCAGTTCAGGAAACTGTTTATTATTATACATTCTGCGTTCAGCATTATGCACAACAAGCAACGTAATATAGATAATACCATTCTAAGTCTCTATTATTTTAATTTATATTAGCGCTTAGCGGTTAGCGCCTAACATTGCCTAAAAATGTAGCGGTGCTATCTGTTCCGCTATTTTGAAAAATAGCGCCGTTAATGGATGCACTAAGAATTAACTAGCGTCGCTAATTAGCGCCGCTAGGCACAGCTCTGGCAATACCCTTCTGACAACAAAAATATACTTAAACGTTTTCTATCACATCTAAATTTTCAGAGACAGGTTGCGAAAAATGCTCTGTATGAATTGGTCCACAATTAACCCACCCCTTATATCTCCAGTCTAACTATAGAGTAGATCAAGTCTAGCCTAGAGGGGTCAGCCTAGAGATTCCGGAAATGGTCCAGAGCGGGCAGATAAATTGAGGTCCACAGTAGGATTCCTCACAAGAATTAGGTTAGGGCAATCTACCTTCACCTTTGTTAAGCTATGAGTTGATGCTGGGTCTTAGGCCACAATGTAGGCCTAACTTGTCTGACCCAGCTTAATTTAATGAGATTAACTTTGGTGTAAAAACTCAATTAGTCACTTACTTTTTGTTATCGGAGTGTCTCCCTTCTCCGGTTATGTTTTCGAGAGCGCACTTTGCTGGTACGTCCTCTCGCCCCGTTCTTCGTTTTCGTTCTTCCCTTTGTTCTCCTCTTCGCGGGGCTTCTCGTACCAGCGTTGTCTTGGTTTATTCCTCAGTTGGTTGAGCGGTAATGTTTCTCCATTACCGAGCACGCTCCTCCCACACAGTATATAAATACTAGTGTGGAGAATAACTCTGGTGAGCAACCAATTGGTTTCTTCCACCCAGTTATTGACATAAAAGGAATTTAATAATTGTTAGATTAACTACCTACCTACTCAGTGAACCATTTTCGTTACCTCCCAACTACCCACTCATCAGTTTTCTATATACTGGGGGCCCCGGGAGATAAAAATTTTGGTGTCATTGTCACCAATTTTTGTCTGAGTGTAGACTAGCTAACTATTTAACTGTAAATGCCTGTTAATCTGATTAACAGTGCCTATCCTCACCTTCTCATGGAGAAGGTGTAGCATTTAATTAGAAGAGAAAATACATCCATAGGATGAAACTGTCTATGGTCTTTACCATAAGAAAAGAAAAATGAAAGTTAGAAGATAAAATTACAATTCCCCAGCATCTATTTTTTGTTGTAAAAATAGTCGCGCCTTTAATGCTGTTTGTCGCTGAGGTCTTGTGTCTGTCAATGTTGTAGTAGGATGCGTTACCACTCCTACTGTCAAAGGAATAGTTACTGGAAGTTCAGTGTCTCCAGTTGTTACTGTCAGTGGAGAAGGTTCTCCAAAGTCCATTGTTTTGGGTCCAGACTCTAAAGGGTACAAAAGAGAAATGTCTCTTGTTGTGTCACCCGTTGAAGTCCTTAATTTGACCACTCTTGTTACCCGTCTGCCCCTGGTCTGAGTTCTGAAACTCTAGCCAGAGGCCAGTATTGTCTTGGAGTACTGTCATGTATGAGAACAAGGTCCCCTACCTTAATTGTGTCAGACCAATCCTTCTTAGTCATTTGTTTATGTCTCTCCCTTAGACCCATCAAGTACTCAGTTTTCCACTGTTTTATGAAATGAGCTTTAACTCTAGTTAAATGTTGTAACTTAGTCTGGAGCTCATCATGTCGTTGAGTCCAGTTTGGGTCTTCTGAAGAGTCTATCTTGTAGTCCGGCAGGAGACTAACTTGTTCTCCCCGAATCAAATGATTTGGAGTTAATGGTTCTGGGTCATTAATGTTGTCACTCACATAAGTGAGTGGCCTATTGTTAATGATGTTCTCAATCTCAGCCAGGAGAGTGAGTAACCCAAATAAGTGTATCTGTTTTTTGCCAATTGCTTTCTTCAAGCAATTCTTTACTGTTTGTATATTCCTCTCCCAGATAGAACCATACCAAGGAGAGGCAACTGGAATATACTTCCACTTTATGTTTTGATTTTGTATATATAATTGTGTGATTTCATTGCTTAACAAGTCGTGGATGACTTGTTCACCAGCTTTGAAATATGTAGCATTGTCAGTCCAAACTGTCTTGGGTACTGAATGTCGTGCACAGAATCTCTTAAAGACAGCAACAAAAGATTCTGCTGTTAGGTCCTCCACAACATCCAAATAAACAGCTCGTGAGGCTGCACATGTAAACAGTACAATGTACATTTTTTGTTCCGTGTCACCCACCCCTACAGTCAATGCTCCTGTATAGTCAATGCCTACAGTCTCAAAGGGTCTGTTGAGAGTAACTCTCTCCTCTGGCAAAGCAGGAGGATTTGGTTTCCTATAGGGCCTAGCATGAATACGCCTACATGTGACACACTCACTCAGGACTGTTTTAACAGTGATCCTTCCCTTGGGTATCCAATAAGTTTTTCTTAATGTAGTTAGTGTCTGTGGTACCCCCATATGATATACATCATTGTGTATTTTTCTGATGATTAATGTTGTCAAATAGCTAAATCTAGGTAAAAGGATTGGATTTTTGCTTTTGTATGACAGTTTTGATTTGTCTAATCTCCCTTTACACCTTAGAAGGCCTTCCTCATCTCTGAACAAGTTTAGATCCACAACTACTGATGGTACAGGTTCTTTTGTTTGTTTCCCATTTGTTAAGAATTCTAACTCTTTATTGTACTCTTTTTGTTGGGCTTGGCCTATCCAGTATTGGGTTGCAACTTCTGTATAATTATGATTGTTTTTATTTAGCTGTTTGTTAATTGTAGCTAAACAGTTGTGAGCAAACCTCAAACAGTAGGCTGTCACCCTGACAAGTTTGTTGAAATCAGAATACCGTTCAAAATTAGTGATTGGTTCAACCTTTTCATTTGAAAAGATTAAATTTAATGTCAAGTTAACTTTTCCACAGGCCATTGGTCTGTATCACAGAGCCACTTTGGTCCCATAAACCAAGTTTTGTTTGACTTCAACAACTTGTAGGATAAACCTCTGGTCAGAAAGTCTGCTGGATTCTGTTTAGTTGGAACATAGTGAAAGTTTACTTGTAGGCTTTCATTAGCGTCAGCTATTTCTTTTAGCCTATTTCTTACAAAGATATTCTTACTATTAATGCTATCATTCCGTATCCAGGCAAGACAATCTGACTGTCAAGCCAGACGTGGATATTAGTTATGAACACATCATAGTAAGCATCCTTAAGCAATGAAATGGTTTTAATGGCTAATGTAGCAGCCAATAGTTCCAATTGAGGTATGGTTCGGGTAGGTTTGAGAGGTGCAACTTTCCCTTTTGCATAAATTAGATGACTTTCTGTAGGGCTTACAAGATACGCACAGCACCCATAAGCTTGTGTGCTTGCATCAGCAAACACATGAAGCCTCTGGGGCTTATCCCTAAACCCACAGCACCTTTGAATTTTAATGTTCTGCACTTTTGTTAAATCAGTAGCTAACTTCTTCCAAGATTTTTGATTTTCATTTGTTATTGGATCATCCCACCCAACATTTGTCCTCCAAATTTCTTGGAGGAGAATCTTTGATTTTATTGTTGAAGGCAGGAATAGACCCATAGGATCAAAAATTTTGGAAGCCTCTGATAATATTTGTCTTTTAGTATTTGCTTCCTCATCAAGTTTAAAACCTTTAGTACAGATTGAATCATGACTGTTAGAAGTTGCATCCAAATACCAGTTCATACTAAAGTTTTAACTCTGTCTGATGGCTCAGTAAGACCATTATTATCTTTTAAAATCTTTTTGTTTAAATCCTCATTATTTGAAATCCACTCTCTAAGTTCAAAGTTACCTTGTTGCATAATGTTTTGAGAGTGTTCATAGACTTCAGATAATTCAGATTTTGTTGTCGTTGAGCCTATTAGATTGTCTACGTAAAAATGTTCCTTAAGGAAGTTCAATGTTAGAGAGTTATTAAACTGGTTTAAATGATGTTTAATTGTCAATGCTAATAGGCTAGGTGAGCAATTGGCTCCAAACAACACAACATTAAATCTATAGGTTATGAACCCTTTATTCAAATCAAATGGATCCTTGAACCATAAGAACCTAAGTTGGTTCTTATCATATTCATTTTTAAGATTTATTCTCAAAAATGCCTTCGAAATGTCACTTTGTACAGCATATTTGTCTAACCTGAACCTCAGTAAGATCTTCACAGGTCAGAAATGAGATTAGGACCCTCAATCAAGCAATCATTCAAACTGTGTTTATCACTGTCTTTGAGGCTACAGTTATATACTACTCTAAGTTTTGTTGTTGGGGCATCTTGTCGATAAACCCCCCTATGGGTTAAATAATGACAACCATCTTTTTTAAAAGGGTTATCTGTTACTTCTTCAATGAAGCCTTTCTGTAGCTGTTCTTTGAAGACATTATTATATATTTTTACATTATTTTCTTGTTTGAGTTTTTTCATTACTTTATATAAATGTCCTTTAGCTACTTTGAGATTATCTCTTAAAGTTGGACAATTTATTTTCCAAGGTAACTCAATAAAATAACTATTGTCTTTACACTGAATGGTGTCTTCAAATCTTTCTACCATTAACTGATCTTCTGAAGTTTGATGTGTGTCATGTATACCCACAGATTCTAGTAACCATAAAGTTTGAATTGCCTCATCCAAAGTTTCATTTGATAATGATGAATTAATGTTCTCAGTTGAGATAATATTATTCAAAGTGTTGCTATTCTTACAGGTGTTATGTAGGACTGAGTTGAGGCACATAGTATTTGTTGGTCATGCACTGTTTTGGTTTAGGTCTAGGTTGTAGTCTGATAGGTCACCCAAAGGGGCTATCCCTGATGGAGTCTGAATAGCTATACCATTACCTATCTCTACTATGCCCTTATGAATAAGATAATATAATCTGCCCCTATTAGCATTTCAATGTTAGCTATTGTGTTGTTAGTGATATGTCTATCAGCTATTTTGTAGTGTTTTTTCAAATGATTTATGGTTTGTTCTAGTTTGGGTATAACCAGTTTGTTTTGTCCTACTTTAGAAATAATAACTGCTTCAATTTTCTTGAATTTACTTTCTAAATGTAGTTCCAGGTCAATTGTCTTATAGCTATTTTTGTCCGAGTATCCTTAACAAAGGACGCAATATTGAAGTTTTGTTCATTCGGGTTTGTGTCAAACCCAATTTATTAACTAAATTTTTGAAACAAATGTTTGTTGAGAACAACAGTCTATAAGACATCTCACTGGAGTGGTACTACCCTCACTATTCACTAAGTCCAAAGTAATAGTTGGTAAAAGAATCTCAGTGTTTCTTGTTACATTGTTTGAACAAGCAGAATGTCCCATGAAAGTGGCATTTTCTTGATTACCTTTGTTTGGGGGAGGTATCTTTTGAGTTTGAGTACTATTATTTGGACACTTTGGTGAATCACACATTGATGAGACATGTCGTAAACTTTTACAAAACTTACACTTGAATCTTAACCTAGATTTACAGTCTTTCTTATAATGTCCCTGGCCAGTACACTTTTTACACAGGTTCAACTGTTCACATCTTTTAGCCCTTTGGTTAAAATCTGAATATTTGTCACACCCAGTACTACTGTGTTCATTACTTGCACAAAATTTGCAATATGGTGTGTAAGTTGAGGCAGCAGTTACATTAAAGTTCTGTAAATGTAGGTGTTCGTGTTTGTAGTGGTCACATTTGATTCTACAATATCAAGTTTTGTCTGTTTGGCTGTAGCTAGTTGGTCTCTGGGAACAGTCTTTGGTTTATCCATAGTCTGGGTCTTATGTGTTGGAAAATCTCTCAAGTTGTAATTAGTTAGGATATTGGGGAAGTGTTGTCTTATTTGTGTTAAATTAGGATAATTTTCTCCCGTCTTTAGAATTAAATTATCTTTAACCCTCGAAGGAAGGCACCTAAGTACTATGCTTTGTATAAGCCAAGATGAAGTTTTAATATCTATCTCATTGCTAACCAGTTGTCCTATAATAGCTTCTAATTTTGTATAAAAATTTTCCATATCACTATGGTTATCTTTTATGGGTGCAAATTCAAAAATTTGTTGAGATAATTCATATATAATCACATCTTTATTAACGTAATTACGTTTTAAAAGATCAATAGCTACTTCATATGAATCCCCTACGGCTGGTAAATAGGCTATCAGGTTATAGGCTGGGCCTTTAAGGGAACTAGTTAAGTAACTAAACTTTTCAACAGTTGAAATATAAGGTTTATTACCTATTAAATTCTCAAATTTGTCAATGAAAGATGGGAATTGTACCGTGTCCCCTTCAAATGTTGGTATTTGCAAAATGGGTAACTGAGCCCTCAATTCTTGTGACTCAGGATTTTGCATGCCACTTAAATTTTGTTGAAGGTTAGCCCTACTTTGATTAAAATCAGAATTAGGTTTTTTTGGTGTTAAGTCAGTCAACCGAGACCGTAGTTCCCTTATTTGCTGTTCAATTGAGCTTACCTGATCATCATCATCAGCGTAAAGGTCTATCAATTGTTCTTCAGCCATTTCGGATTCAACTAACTCTGAAATACTCTCATTAATGGCTATTATTTCCTCCTTTTTAATTTCTAATTTAATAATTACACTCTCTATATTTTTCTTACCTGGTTGTGTAATATTGTTAAAAGTGTTCACAGCCTTTGTAACAGCTCCCAACTTTGCCCCCCTTTTCTTTTTTAACTTTTTCAATTCCGCACTGTCCATGTCTAAGTCAAATTGTTTAACTGGGGATCGTAATAAAATATAGGACAAGAAGAAATTACCAGAGAAGAGAGAGCACAGACAAAACAGTCAAGTTTAAATTTGGTTTAATCCTCCCCAAGTACTTATGTGTCAGTCAGGTCTAAGCTTATAAGAGAATGAGACTCCTTTTGTAAATGTTTCCTAGTTAGGCCCTAGGTTGTAGACCTAATTAGGCTTGATTAGCTTAGGCTTAGGCTAGACTTAGGCTATTTAGCCTAATTCTGCAATTTTTTTGTTAAGTAAGCTTAAGGTTTGTAAATTCCCCACACACGGACCACCAATGCGAAAAATGCTCTGTATGAATTGGTCCACAATTAACCCACCCCTTATATCTCCAGTCTAACTATAGAGTAGATCAAGTCTAGCCTAGAGGGGTCAGCCTAGAGATTCCGGAAATGATCCAGAGCGGGCAGATAAATTGAGGTCCACAGTAGGATTCCTCACAAGAATTAGGTTAGGGCAATCTACCTTCACCTTTGTTAAGCTATGAGTTGATGCTGGGTCTTAGGCCACAATGTAGGCCTAACTTGTCTGACCCAGCTTAATTTAATGAGATTAACTTTGGTGTAAAAACTCAATTAGTCACTTACTTTTTGTTATCGGAGTGTCTCCCTTCTCCGGTTATGTTTTCGAGAGCGCACTTTGCTGGTCCGTCCTCTCGCCCCGTTCTTCGTTTTCGTTCTTTCCTTTGTTCTCCTCTTCGCGGGGCTTCTCGTACCAGCGTTGTCTTGGTTTATTCCTCAGTTGGTTGAGCGGTAATGTTTCTCCATTACCGAGCACGCTCCTCCCACACAGTATATAAATACTAGTGTGGAGAATAACTCTGGTGAGCAACCAATTGGTTTCTTCCACCCAGTTATTGACATAAAAGGAATTTAATAATTGTTAGATTAACTACCTACCTACTCAGTGAACCATTTTCGTTACCTCCCAACTACCCACTCATCAGTTTTCTATACAGGTCATGCAATGCTACAATTAAAATACAATTGAATTGTATTACAGAAATGTTTTACTGGAACGAAACTACAACTGAAACTTTGATGTAACAAATGAAACAATTTTTCTGAAAATCCAAGAAAGAAGAATAAGTTACTTTGTAGGGAAACATTTCCAGCCTGCGCAGATTTCTGACTGAACTCGGTCGCTCAGTGACCCTTGACTCCATTTTCCAAAGCAGTCACCGCTCCCCTGTTTTCTTTTTATGTATTGTTGACGCGTGTATATATATAATCTGCAAATCATACCTTATATGTAAGTACATAATTTTGACCAAAGCTTGAATAGGCCGAGTGTATTTAAGTAATTATGTAGCCTACTTACTATACTAGATAAGTTATTTGAAAAATTGGATACTGACGAAATTTTACCTTATAAAAAAAGTAAATATTTTGTGTCATCTTGCAGATAAACATAACTTTGTGCTTTCCTGTTAACGGGAATACCCAACCACCCGCCATCATCTGGACTCGTATCTTGCGGAATTCATGTGGCGACAATGTACCGAAAGCAGCGACGTTTTTTCTGCGATTTTAGATGACATAAAGACATTTTGGCCCCCTACTAACTGATTATCGCTTACATATTAACTAAATTCATTTAAATGATTAATAAATTCGTTACTTACGTATTATCGGGACTACCAAACTGTTTATGATGTATTTTTGCTCCCGTCATTTTCGTTTAAACTAACGAAAATATCACAACTTAACCTAACCAATTATCAAAGGCGTACAGTTGAGCTAACCGAGCATTCAATTAACCTAACTGGGCATTCAGTTGACCTAACCGGGCATTTTCCGTTATATTAACCTGTTAGGTTAGGTCAACTGTACGCCCTTGATGATTGGTTAGGTTAAGTTGTGATATTTTCGTTAGTTTAAACGAAAATGACGAGAGCAAAAATACATAACAAACAGTTTGGTGGCGGGCGGTTGGGTATTCCCGTTAACAGGAAAGCACCCATAATTTAACATTTTGTTTATTAATCTTAATATTTTCTTACAGTATAGATTATGTCAATCACATATTACTTTTAGGCTTGCAAGCCATTTCTCATTAAAAGACAGAATCGTTTGGGTCACTTTAACATATTGCTTCCCAAAGCATTCGGGAAGCAATATGTTAAAGTGATCCCTCCTGGGAAGCAATATGTTAGTGATTAACACTGGGAAGCAATATGTTAAAGAGAGGTTCCTGGGAAGCAATATGTTAAAGTGATCCAATCGTTTTTGTATCCTTCTGTTACTGAAACATTTCCACTGCAACAGATAAGTAAAAAGCTGAATTACATTTGTCAGAGAGAGAGAGAGAGAGAGAGTTACAAGGAGTTACAAGGACAAGAGGAAGCCTCAAAGACCTTTCAGTCCACTCTGGGAGGTTCCTGTTATTAAACAAGTTTATTTTTCTTTCAACTATCCTAGCAGTAGTAGAAAACTGGATAGAAAAGTAGAAGGCTCTCTCCCCACCCTCCGCTCCCTCCCTGCCAGAGGCAGGTACGGAAAAAGGTTGAAGAAAATACCTTGACCCTGGAAAAGTAGCCAAGGAAATTTTACAGGAAAGTGGAGAATATATAAATAGCTCTATATTTAGCTTGCTCACAGAGACACCGTGCAAGCGAACTCCTGCAGAGTTTTATGTTTTAATCTTAAACTATGAGAGTATTCAGTACTTTGTCTAGCCTATTTTTAAACACATTTACACTTTGACTGGAAACAACCTCTGAGGTAAGTTGGTTCCAGATATTAACTATTTTATAGGAAAAGAAATTTCCGCAGACAGAGGTCCTAAATGTCTTTAGTTCCAGTTTAAACCCATTATTTCTTGTCGGATTGGCATTAAGTGAGAATAAGTTTCTGTAATCTACCCTGTCTATTCCTTTGAGCATCTTGAAGACTTGAATAAGCTGACCCCGCAACCTCCTCGTCTCTAAGCTAAACAGATTTAGGCGCTCCAATCTCCGTTGGTAGCTTTGCATTCTCATTGAAGGGATCAATTTTGTAGCCCTTGCTTGTACTCTTTCTAACCTTTCTATGTCCTTCCTGAGGGATGGAGACCAAAACTGCGCACAGTATTCCAGTTGAGGTCTGACTAGAGAATTATAAAGAGACATTACAGTCTCCTTGTTCCGAAACTGGAACTGTCTTTTAATATAACCTAATAATTTTAAGGCCCTCTTTTCGACTTCTGCACAGTGCTTCGACGGTTTCAGATCGTTGCTGATATAGACTCCTAAGTCTTTCTCTAGATCGCTCTCAGTCACGTTCCTTCCCAAGAGAGAGTAATCGGTCTTCGGGTTTTTATAACCTATGTGCATTACCTTACATTTGTCCAAGTTGAATGGCATCTGCCAAGTAGCAGACCATTCGCCCAACCTGTCAAAATCGTTCTGAAGCGTTCTTACGCCCTCCTCAGTACCTACACTACTTCCTAATTTCGTATCGTCTGCAAATTTGGAGATTGCACTTAGAAGCCCGATGTCTATATCGTTAATATAGATGATAAAAAGTAAAGGACCCAGAACGGAACCCTGTGGGACACCACTGGTGACGGGCGCCCACTCCGAAGCCACTCCATTTATTACCACTCTCTGCTTTCTATCTTTTAACCAATCCTCAATCCAGTTGGAAACGAGCCCGGTGATTCCTAGTCCTTTGACTTTAGCTATCAATCTAGCGTGAGGGACTTTGTCAAAGGCTTTTTGAAAGTCGAGATACACTATATCTATTGTCCTACTTGCATCGTACAGTGTATGCATATTATGGAAAAACTCTAACAGGTTTGTCAGACAGGATCTATGTCGCCTAAATCCATGTTGTGAATAAAAAATTAGATTGTTAGATTCAAGGTGATACACAATACGTTTTGTAATGATGGATTCCAACAGTTTGCGACAACTGATGTTAAACTGATCGGGTGATAATTACAAGGATTTTCCCTATCACCCTTTTTAAAGATTGGTGTTACATTTGCTAACTTCCAGTCGGTTGGAACTTTCCCTAACTCGATTGATTGTTTGAATATGGTTACTAAGTCGTCAACAACATTGTGGCTAGCCTCTTTTAATACCCTTGGAAGAAATAAGTCGGGGCCAGGTGATTTGTATTTGTTCATCTTATCAATTAATTGCTGTACCTCATTTCTCGTAAAACTTATGGTCTCTACGGGATGGTCACCGTCATATGTAATCCGAGGACTTGGCACTTCTATTGTGTCTTCCTCCGTGAAGACTGTAACGAAGAACTCGGTTAACATATTAGCTATATCTTTATCACCGAATTTCAGTACGCCATTTCTATCTTTTAAGGGGCCTACAGAATTTTTAATTGGCTTTCTGCTATTAACATGGGCAGAAAATTCTTTAGGGTTAACTTTACAGAGTGAGGCAACTCTAGCTTCTTCATCACGTTTGGCTGATCTAATTAAGGACTTAACCCTCCTACGTAGGTTTATATAGTTTTCTGAGAGAGAGAGAGAGAGAGAGAGAGTTACAAGGAGTTACAAGGAAAAGAAGTATCTCAAAAGGCCTTGCGGCCCATACCGAGGAGGTACCAATAGCAACGGGTGCCAGGGAAAATTTTCTACACCCTCAAATAGTGTGCAAGATTTGGTCTAACCTTTTCTTGAACTGATCCACACAGGAACTGTTCACAACTTCTGAAGGTAACCTGTTCCACGTGTCACAGATCTTATAGGTAAAGTAATTCCCACACACACTAGTCCTAAACCCAGTGGTGTAGTGCTAAATAAAGAAGTGAGGGAACGCATTTTGAAAGTGTTACTCAGATGCGGGGGGGACAATGGCGAGCGCGGCGAGCCCATACAGCTGGGGGTCCGGGGGCACTGTAAGCCCCCCCGGGAAATCTTTTGAAATCTGACCAATTTCAGGGATATTTTGAGGTCATATGCACTGGATATTAGGATATATTCCAAGGTTGAAGATGCAGTATTTCCAGTGTCATTAGATATACGCCATCCAGTACGATCAATAAAAATAGCTAACAACTGGAATGATTAACTAAAAAAAAAGTTAACAACTGGTACGCCGTGGTGACTGTTTCACCAGATCTTTATAGGCTAGCATTGCCTCAGTCGAAGCTAAAAGAAATGAAGCAGTTAATGATTCTTTCTCATATTTCTTCTAGGGGTGGGAATTAAAATTTCATAACGTTAGAGATTTGTAAGTTCGGATTTATTTGAAATAGTGAGGGAACGCCGTTCCGTCTACCAAAAAAAGTAAGGGAACGCCGTTCCCACGCGTTCCCACAGCACTACACCACTGCCTAAACCGTTTCAAATCCAACTTCCAACCGTTGTTGCGAGTTGGGTTATCATTTAAACTAAACATGCTAACGGAAGGGATTAACTTTGTGGCATTCTTCAGCCAGTTTTCAATCCACCTACCTACCTCCCCACCAATACCCAGCGCGCGACCTTTGGCCATTAGCCGGCGGTGAGGTACCTTATCAAAGGCTTTCTCATCAATCGCCCTACTCTTATCATACTCACACAACATGACGTGGAAAAACTCGAGCAAGTTGGTGGGACACGACCTATGCCGTCTAAACCCATGTTGGAGTCCCCAAGTAGCTTGTAGGAATCCAAATGGTCAACAATCCTACCCGCTATTATCCCCTCTAATTATTTACCTACAACTGAAGTGAAATGGTGTTATTTATAGAGGTTCCAAAGCCTCTCTTCCCACGCATGAGGTAGCAGTAGGGTCTTAATAGTAAGAGTAGAGAAAAGGACTTAATACTAAAAGTTTTTTTTTTTTTTTTGCAGTCAGAGGAGAGCATCCTTAACCTAAGCTAAAAGGACAGAGCAGGGATGGGAAGGGGTCCTAGTAACCCACGGGACAGGTTTGTACAACAGACTTCACCCGCCCTCCCGAAAGAGAGAGAACCTAAAGGAATTGCCAGGCAATTTCTCTAGAATCCCACGACTCGGGACCGGAGGGCTGTCACACCCCAAGTATAAAGTTTACAACACCCAGAAGGAACGTGCATAACCTTTATACCCCCTGCGGAGAGAGAGAGAGAGAGAGAGAGAGAGAGAGATTAATTGGAAGAGGTCTGCAGTTTAGTTTACCATATTTATTAGTTTTCTGTTTTCAATGAACCAAAATTGTGTTATAGAAAACGAAATATTTAGGTATATCCTTTGTAGAAATTTACTTGTGTTATAACATTTTTATTAAAAGTACTCCAACTCTACAAGACTATAGTAGAAAAATACAAGAAATTTAAAAGGATTTTACTTTAAGTTAATACAAAAGTGAAAATATATCTTTAAAACTGTTAAATCAATGGCATATTTGTGCCCACAATGTTAACGGGAGACTCTTTTTTATTTTGATATTAAATTCCTTTTATTTAACTGTTAATGAATATTTTCAGAGGCTTTAAAACACCTCACTTGTGTGTCTGTTCTTACGCTATTACTGTTATGTTTCGGTAAAAGATTATTTCCAGTTCGGCTTTCCAGTGACCAAAAATATATGAAGCAAAAACACATAAAATATTCAAAAGACTTCTATTGTAAGAACTTTCTCTTTCGGACTTTGGAATCAGATGGCAGAAATATTTAAATATTAGGGTTTCAGGACGTCTTCATCATCCAGTTTTCAAAAATATCAAATGAATTCACTACAGACATACATATATATATATATATATATATATATATATATATATATATATATATAATGCAAAGAATTAAAAAATCAACCAACCCGATCATCCAAGCTATCCATGAGTCCTGCCATTTATCCTCTAAGGCTGAGAGTAAGCTATGGACTTCTTGGTACGAAAACGTCTGTCTGTAGCTCCACTTAACTTCGACAGTGCAATATTATTTCTAATCAATTGTATATATTTCTATCCTTAGTATATGAACTGTCATTGTATTAATAATATTTGTCATATGGACTATAGTCTGCCAATAAACCTTTTCATTTCATTTTCATTTCATTTCATTTCATATATAGGGGTGTAAAAAGTACTAAAATATGTCACTCAATTATAAATACTTGTCAAAAAGTTACTCAAATACATGTTAGAGTAAAAAGAATCTACTGAATAAAGTAGTCAAATAACGAAAGTAAAAAGTACTCACGGTTCTCGCAAACCATACCGGTATATTTATGTTGTGGGCCATGACTCCATGAGGTCTTTGAACAAAACGCTGTATGTAAAACATTTGCCAATCTACATAAATTACCAGTGATGTAAAATTTGTCTTTCGGATCTTTTCCGTTTGGGGGCTAGCAGCGAATTTAACCGGGCATTCAATTGACCTAACCTGTCATTCAATTGACCTAACCTGCCATTCAATTGACCTAACCGGCCACTCAATTGATCTAACTGGGCATTAATTCTTGATTTTTTTTCTGCTACTTTTACAGATCTGCCGGGATCCTTCAAAAAACGTATTCTTCGTAAAGTTGCACTTTTTACCGTTTGACCGACTGAGTATTTTTATCAAAGGAACACACTTTCCCACACTTAGAGCACTTTTTCATAAACAGTAGCAGTTTGTGACTCTGGCTACATTTAACACAATACTCTGTAACTAGTTTAAGCTAGTTAAAACACATTAATTATTTAAAGTGCTCCAACATGTTTGTCTTTCATTTATCCAAAAAAAGAAAGTTATTTTTGAAATCAGTGACTAAAACTACTGTCATTAGTATACCGATTTTCATTAAAATTCGCTGCTAGCCCCCGAACGGAAAATACCCTGTCTTTCTTTTAGGTAACTAAAACACATTTGTTGTACATAATTGTTTACTGTGGTATCCAGAACTACACTTAGGGTTTAAGCCAACTCATGCAGGCAACTATGCATGAACTTGTTACAACTGTCATGCCAGTAATAAATATTGCTGAAATCTTATTGTTTCAGAATAAATTATATAAAGAATTAAAAAAACAAGTATATACATTAGGGTATGTCAATTTTAGGGAGCAAAGTAAAATCTTTAGATTTTCAAAGACTACTAGTGACCAAATGATGCATTTTTATGTGCTAAATGGAAATATGGCTTTAAAATCCAGATTTGACTACTCCTAGCTATTTATATTTGAAGTTGAAGTTTACGAAAAATCAGCAATTTTTGCAAGTATTTTTTTTATTGCATATAACTACATTTTACATACATTACAATGAAGACAAATTTGAACTAATTAAGTATGGACCAAATAAATACCTGAAAGAACAATTCAATTACACTGGACCCACAGGAAAAGATATTGCACAAACTGATCATGTCAGGGATCTAGGGATTATATTATCTGAAGATGCAACATTCAACAGGCACATTGACAAAGTAACCTCATCATGCAAACAACTAATAGGATATATACTGAGGACATTCAGAACTAGGGACAGTATGACCATGCTTACCCTGTGGAAATCACTTGTCCTTCCACGCATTGACTACTGCTCTCAATTATGGTTTCCCCACAAACAGAATGAATTGCAAAAAATTGAGGGCCTACAAAGAACCTTTACCGCGTATATTAAACAACCTGATGGGCAACAGGTGAGTAAAAACAAATTAAACTACTGGGATAGGCTTAGAGGCCTCAACCTTTATTCCATAGAGAGAAGGTTTGAGAGATACATCCTAATCTACACCTGGAAAATTCTAGAAGGGCTTTTAGTTGCCCCCAATACTGAACCAATTGTGCCCACCTTAACAAGAACTGGCAGAATGTGTAAAAAATATCACCTCCCACCAAACAGTCTGAGAAGGATTCAAACCCTTCAATATAATAGTATCTCTAGGCAGGGTTCTCGCCTGTTTAACTCCTTGCCTCAGTACCTTAGAGATATAAGTGCAGTCCCAGTAGATACTTTTAAAAAACACTTGGACATGTTTTTAGCCAACATACCCGACCAACCCACAGTGTCAGGGTATTCCTCTGCCAGACCAGCCCCCCACAAATTCAATAGGGGACCAAATCGTATGGCAGGAGCAAGAGAAAAGAAGGGTGGCGACCCCGTCGTGGCCCCGCCTCAGGAGGCGCTGAGTGGACTTCGTGGGAGCAGCGCACCCTTGAGGCAGAAGCGCTTTAAGGTAAATTTAAGGTAAATTACATACAATTAAAGACATTTTGATTGTATTTCAATATTAAAACTTAGAAATATAGATAGGTTTCTTGAACTTTGCCAAGAATGCCATGTCTGCCTTGCTCTTGTTCCTGGACATGAGCTCCCTACTGGCCACCTGGCCACTGATGCACGCCTCCCTCCTCTCTTGTGAGTAAACATGTTGTGCTGCTTCAGTTGTCATCCTTACACACCTCTCTACTGACTGTGTGTGTGAGGGCCATGCAGGAACTTCCATTGGTCTATCCAGAAACTCCTTGATTGCAGCAGTGGTGAGGGAGCAGGTCAGAGGAGGGTCAGTCACGCCAGAGTTCTAGTCAATAAGCTCCGAGAGTTTGGTGGCATCTGGGTTGATGTCAAGAGTCTTCCTGGGTCTGACACTGCAGTCTCCTACCTGTGTGTCCTCATCTCCTTCACCTCTGATTTCCAGTATCCTCTTCACTGCCTCCCTCCTCTCCTCCTCCACCTCACTGCACAGCATGGCCTGGAGCACAGCCTCAGAGTGTGCATACCAGGCTGATCTCTTCACTGTAGGCATCACTATTCCTATCACCTCCTTCTTCTGAGTGGTTCTGACTTCTGAGCAGCTCCAGCTGGTACAGCACATGCCTGGGACCCTCCACCCAGCTGTGATTTAACTTGATGTTGAACCAGTTTGGCATGTAGACTCCCACTATGAATTCCACAATTATCCTCAGATTCTTCAAGTTCCTACCCTTCAGCCTATGTTTGGAAATCCACAATCTGCAGAACCTTAGAGCCGTGGTGACCCACCTACTGTGACAGACTGGCCCAATCTCCAGGAGAGCTAGACTCTGAGGTACCTCTCCCGATCTGATGGCAGTGATGATTCTTTAGCCATATGATTGGTCTGTGCTGAGTCCTTGACTACCTCCTGACTGAGATGGGGTAGAGGAGGACCAACAGTGATCCTCGTGAAGTTTGGGTTGATCTCCAGCTCAGTGGCAGTGTCTAACATCTTCTCTAGGGGCCCAGACCACTTGTTGTTGCTCAATGTCTTGCCATCCAGTGCAGTCACCAGGTGTCTGAGACTCAGCTCCCCAGTGTGCAAGTCACAGATAGTCCACACCAACTTCCTGCTAAGCTTGGCCTCCACATAATGCATTACTTCTCCCTCCCAGCCAGTATTCACATTAGTACTGTCACCTCCTATGGCCAAAAGGGTCTGGTCTACTCCTCTCTCTCTTAGCCAGTTCACCAGATAATCAGCATTGACCTCAGCATGACTTCTCTCCTCTGCAGCTTTCTCTGATACAAAATGCCACAAATATTTCCCACCTGTTTATTGCACACTGTGTAGTGTTCTTCCTTAATGAGGTCAGGAAACTGCCTGTTACTGCCCTCAGCTTCCATCATCACTTTGGTGTCATCTCTTTTCCCATCAAAGAAGATACAGGTGATGCCATTTTCCCTAATCTCTTCATCAAACTTCTTGACCAGCTCCTTAGTCAGTCTCTCCTGAGCCCTTCTCATCTTGTTGTGGTCAATCACCAGTGCTGTGTCAAACTCTGTGATAAGACCAGCATCAGTCCAGGCAGCAGTGGCAATCTCTGCAGTCTCAGCCTAGTGTGATGTCTCAAGCTAGCCAGAGCTATGTTGGTGATATCTTCAGTGTTGTATTTCTTCTTAGCCACAGGCAAGGAAGAAGTTGTCGCAGCCTCTGGTATGAAGTCTTCGTCCTTCTCTCTCCTCCCTGCCTCCTCCAGTATATCTCCAGTCTCCTCCAACTCCATCTCCAGCAGTGACTCCTCCCTCAACTCCTCTTCTTTCTTGGCTGACTCCTCTGCCTTCCTCCTCCTCTTCTCCTCGGTCTTCCTTCTCTGCTCCTGTCTCTGCAGCACTGCTTCCTGTCTCCTGGTCTCAGGGTGATCAGCTAGAGTGACCCAGGGGTGGGGAAACTTTTCAGTACCAAGGGCGAAAATCGATAACATAAACACCTCCGCGGGCGTCTGGCAAATTTTAAGCTTATATACAGCGTGTCCCAAAGAAATGTATACCTATTTTGTTCGATAATACCAGCTATGAGGATAATAAATATATTACTTTTTATATGTTTTTTAATAAAGAATTTTCTCCTGAATCTAAATATGTAATTATTTTTATTAAAAATTGAAGAACAAAAAAGTTACAGATGTTTAAATTATAATTATTATTTTCGAGACTTCATGTGCGATATTTTCTAATATTTTAACCGACTGTTTTGAGATACTTATGCTTAGTGTTGATATTGAAGCATAAATGTTGTAATTATTAGTTAATTCAAAAAATTTACAAATTCCATGGTTAAATGACACTTTATCTAAGATGTTCGACGTCTTCCAGAACGTTGTTTTTGTAAGTTTTGCACAGTGCCGTCGGTTTCAAACTTATCTCGTATACGTGCAAAAATATTAGAAAATATCGCACATGAAGTCTCGAAAATAATAATTATAATTTAAACATCTGTAACTTTTTTGTTTTTCAATTTTTAATAAAAATAATTACATATTTAGATTCAGGAGAAAATTCTTTATTAAAAACATATAAAAAGTAATATATTTATTATCCTCATAGCTGGTATTATCGAACAAAGTGGGTATACATTTCTTTGGGACACGCTGTATATAAGATGTATTTTAAAAAGCTATTTGCTGGGCTGTAAATAAATAATTTTTAGTAAATAATAAATACCTAAGCGGGCGAATTGAAATTAGCTCGTGGGCGAAATTTCGCCCGCGGGCGAGGGTTTCCCCACCCCTGATGCTAGACCCATCTGGTGTGCCCCCACACTTCCCACCTTTTCTCTCTGACCCTTAATGAAGGCAAGCTACTGCACTGGTATCTTTCGCTCGCTCCTGCAGCTGCAGTCAATGTGAACCTCACTGTTGCAGACAGGGTTGCAGCCAAGCTCACTGCAGCTCCTGATCACACAGTGACAGGTCAGGGTGTCCACCAATTTGTCCAGTTTCATCATGAACCTATCTTTGACCTTTAGATTCACATTGCCAATGGACACCTTCACTGCCTCATCCCACAGTGTCTTCACTTTAGCCCTGATCCTGACCTCAGTGTTGATTACAGGTCCTGTGAATAGAGCGTTGGCTTTTCTCCACTGAGCCAGTAGCCCTGGAACAATGCCGTTGTTAATCAGGTCATTAACTGGGTAATTCCTCCTGTCTTCCTCACTCATTTCTCTCCTCAACAAACCATACCTCACCAGATCTCTGGCTGTGGGCAGCTCAGCAGGGGGAAGTTCCCTCCCAGTCCCCACCAAATGACTTAGGTGACAACTTGATTTGCTTCGGGTTCTGATTTCTTTCTGACTCATCCTGTGGACCCGTGAACAAAAGAAATGTCATTGAAATTTGGATAGGCCTACTGATTATGATTACATAAAATTAAGTTAATTGAAATTTTTAATATCTTCCTATAAGCTCAGATAAAAGGTTGTGTTGTTATAGGTACAAGATTTAATTATTCAAAGTAATGACAATTTCCTATATCTATCATATCAGAATATACAGAAAGTTTGGGTCACACATAACATTTCGAATAATTTGAATTACACAATATTTACATTACGAAGTAATCAAAATTGTCAAAAAGGAGAGAAAACACATGCATTCACAATCAAAACTCCAGCATTTGTAACTATATGAAACTTAGAAACCATACTGCACACCAAAAATAACCAAAGTTGACCACACATATCAATGGCACATTGATATACGATGCTACAGTCATATTTAGGTTATATTTCAAACCTTTATGGTCAAATATAAGTAGGTAAATGGCTTTTTTAAACAACACAATATTTCTAAGTTTGCTAGATAATATGACATCATTTGAGCATTAGTAGTTTTTGAATTGTTGACTTTACTAAAATTGACACTCTAATATGCATACAAGATACAACCATTAAAACCAACTATATTATGCACAGAATTTCTTATTAAATTTTAAAAGCAACTGATTTTCGAAGTTGCCACAGTCAAGCGTTGCACGAAGAGGGCTGAAAATCATCCCAGCACAAATGAACAGACGGTAATGTTAAATTAGGGTAGGCCTGGCTCAGCACTGACGAGGTAGCTGTGACTTGGCAAGGCGCCAGCCTGCTGATGCACGTGATTGGCTGATTAAAATATCGCACACAACTTGCGTTTTGACTGGCTGGCGGCAGCCACAAGTTTGAGTTTTAAGAATAGTAACGAAATGGATAAAATGAATTGTACTTGAGTAAAAATACGAGTAATTCTCACAAAAATTACTTAAGTTAGAGTAAAAGTACTTGAAAATATAAATACTTTTTAAAAAGTAGATACTAGAAAAGTTACTTAAGTATGGTACTAAGTAAAATTACTTCTTACCTTTACACCCTTCTGTATACACACACACACACACACACACACCCTGTATATATATATATATATATATATATATGTTACGCCCAAACATCGAAATCGCTCAGTGAGCGAAAAAAAACAGCCACAACGCGTTGTGGATGCACCTAAGTGACCACACACCGATGTTAGATATTTTTTCGCTTCATGGCCGTTCTCAAACAACCGCAACGCGTTGTGGACGATTCGGATAT
>JAJOZX010001043.1:832500-892500 GCA_023014485.1 Bathynomus jamesi
TTTTCTGTTGATTTTTCTATCGTCAGCAAAGGATGTTACTGTGCTGTTGTTGGTTATTTCACTGTCCATGTCTGCTAGCATGATAATGAAGTGGAGTGGAACCAATACTGTTCCTTCTGGTACTGAGTTACGTACTTTCAAAACTGATGATGATATACGTTTGATTTTTACTACATGCTGACGTTCTTTGAGGAAGTTATAGGCCCATTTTCCTACTTTACGTGTTATTCCCATGTCTTTCATTTTATGTGCCATTATACTCGTATCATGATCACACATATCGAATATGTTAGAAAAATCCGTGTATATGACAGCGTAGTTATCATTGTTCTCAGGTGCGTCTATGATATTGTTATAGTGCTCTATTATTATTTTTTTATGCAGGAAGGAGGGGTCAAGGGCGAATGCCCGCAAAAACAGCAGCAGAGAGCCA
The DNA here is from genome assembly GCA_023014485.1 of Bathynomus jamesi. Lineage (NCBI taxonomy): Eukaryota > Metazoa > Arthropoda > Malacostraca > Isopoda > Cirolanidae > Bathynomus > Bathynomus jamesi. The sequence continues at coordinate 832,934 of JAJOZX010001043.1, forward strand.
AAATCAAGGTCCACTGTTTTTGAGATGCCTGGACACTCTGTGTTTGAAAGATTGGAGGTCATAGACAGGGGAAAAGATAGATTGAGAAAAATTGTTCCAGAGTTCACCGGTTGAGTAGATGAAAGATTGAAAATACCGATTAACCCTTGCATTAGAGAGTTGGACAGAAAAGGAATGAGAATGTGTCGAGTGTCTGATCCTGCATGCTCTCCTTGAAGGAGGAGGCATACAGTTAGAGATTTCAGAAGAGCAGTGTCCGTATAATAGCGATAGTAAAGAGAGAGTGAGGCAACAATGCGGTGAAGAGAGAGGGACTGACGAAAGTTTGTAAGATGCGGGGAAATTAATGAGACGAAAAGCCTTTGATTCCACCCGGTCACGCAGAGCTGTGTGTGTTCAGCCAACCCACTTATGAGAAACGTACTCCATACAGAGGCAGCAACTGAATAGAGATAAAGATGATCTCTTAAAAGCTGTTTTAGAAAGTGAATATATGTGATCTTTCCAGGAAAGATTACGAGAAAAGGAAACACAAAGAATGTTTAGAGTAGAGAATGGCTCGAGTTGTGTATTGTTGAAGGTAAAGGAATAGTTGTGTGCACGATTGCGAAGAGTAGACAGATGGAGGAACTGAGTTTTTGAGGCATTAAAAGCCATACGGTTTTCTCTGCTCCAATCAGAGATAGCAGAAAGAACAGAAGTTAGGTGTACCATAGCCGTCCGACGCGAAGCATGGAGTGACTGTTGAGAGGGACACTTTGGGAAACGGGTGTAGAAGTGAAGAGTGGAATCATCGGCATAGGAGTGGATAGGACAGGAAGTGCGACTTAATAGATCATTGATAAGCAAAAGGAAAAGAGTGGGTGACAGGACAGAAGCCTGAAGAACACACTGTTAATAAGTTAAGGAGAAAAAAAGTGGCCATCTACAGTACAACCGCAGCTACAGATCGGCCAGAAAGGAAATTAGAGAGGAAGGCATAGATAGGAGGATAGAAACCGAGAGAGGGCAGTTTGAAAATTAAAGATGTGTGCCATCAAAAGCTTTTGATATTTCTAGCGCAATAGCAAAAGTTTCTCTGAAATCCCGAAAGGAGGGTAGTAATGTGTGCACAAAATGGTAGAGTGCAACTGCATGCAATGTTGATCAATTGAATGCCAGTGACACCCCATCCCCCCTTGCTGCAAGGTGTCAACCCCCTCCCCCTCCCCAATGGTGCCAAAAAAGGGAGGAAGAGGAGAATCCCCCAAGCTGCCACAAGCTAGGGGGAATCCCACCCAAACCTAACCTAAGAGAGAGAGGAGAGAGAAGAGACCATCCTTCGCCTGGGAGTCTCAGACGCATAATGAGAGTTCAGGGTATCCTCATCTGGCTTAGAAGTCTTAATCAGCCAACTGACATAACCAGCCAGTTGGCACAGAATGCACTGCCGATTGGCTTAAGCAGCCAGTTGGCATAACCAGTCATTTGGCATAGTGTATACACATATATATATTTATTGAAGCATACAAGCATCGTTTATATATTGCCATCACCCCAGTTATTCGTTAATATCGTTTATATATATATATATATATATATATATATATATATATATATATATATATATATATATATTGGGGGGGGGGGGGTCGAAATTTTGTATTCTTATTCTACACACTACTCGGAGTTTACTTTGGGCCCCTAAACAACATCCTGTAATTACACCGCTATGCGCCTCCCCCTACCCGTTGCATATGCCCCCCCCCTTTTTTTAAATTGAAATAAAATTGAAACCAATTCTTTGAATAAAAAAACCTGATAAATGACAAAGATTAAAGTAAATAATGATATAAGTAAAGTTAAAGTAAGTTATATATATATATATATATATAGTTATAATGTTATAATGTTTCAGACCAACAAAGACCCTAGGATCCACTCATGGCTGGTCTACCTAACTGTGTTCGTAATTGTGTAGTGTGTATGTCCTCCTTGGTGGCGGAGGGGACCTGTAATTTTACGTGGGTTCTGAACCACAAGAACATACATAAGAAATTTATGTAAAAACTGCCTGTACATTGGCAACGACCAATTTTTACAAAACTAAATAATTATCAATTTAAAACTAATTAATTATCGATTTAAAACTAAAGATAGAATCTCTGGATCCAGAGGATCAAGTCATAATAGACTACTATCCACAAATATGTTACACTCTATATCTATTTATAACCGACATGCAAATATATCAGATCCAAAGAATCCAGTCAATTTCATTACGGTACCCATCAATACTAGTACCTTGCCAACCAAAAACAAGTCACGGTCCATATCGATTGCGGACCAAGTCAAAATTTACAACCATATACATTACAATATATATACTTAGGAGGAAAAGTGTAGGTGTGGCTGTAAAGACTGTACAGTAATGTAGAAATGTGTGTGCACCCATTTTGGGTCTCCCATTTAAAGGTGTTTGTGGGGCAAGTGAAAATCATGAGTTTTTCAATTCCTCACAATACTATGAGGGGCACCGCTCGGCAGAGGAATCTCTTTAAATGGGGTGTGTAAGGACAGAGAGTATCCCCTAACCCAAGACGCTGCCTTCCTATATCCCACAACACTTGTGTTGAGCTGTGGGATCTATCACCACAAAGCCTTAATTTTACTACCTTAAACTATACCCAATCTATCAACATATGCGTCTAATCGATTTTTAAACATGTTTATAGACGTGCTACTAATTACTTCTACCGGCAAACTATTCCAGCTATTTACTATTCTATGCGTAAAAAAGTTTTTGGCAACTGCTGTCTCGAACCTTCTACTTGTCAACTTACACCCGTTATTTCTAGTCCTATTATATTGAGATATTTCGAAAAAGCTATCTCTATCTACGTTATCGAACCCATTCATAATTTTGAAAACCTGGATTAGATCACCCCTTAGCCTCCTAGTCTCGAGTGTAGTCAATTTTAACTCCTTAAGCCTATCCTCGTACGACTTTGACCTAAGCGACGGAATCATCTTAGTTGCTCGTCTTTGAACTCTTTCGATTTTGTCTATATCTTTGCGCATATGCGGATTCCAAAATTGGACCGCGTACTCCAAATGGGGTCTAACTAATGATTTATAAAGAGGAACTATAATATCGCGCGATTTGTACTCAAAATTCGAGCTATAAAACCTAACACTTTGTTCGCCTTATTGACCGCTGCTGTACTTTGTTTCGCTACTTTTAAATCACCAGTGACTATAACTCCTAAATCTTTTTCCTGCTCTACGCTTGTTAAATCTTTCCCTGACATACTATACGCAAAATTACCGTTACGCGAACCTATATGCAAAATTTTGCACTTATCAACGTTAAATCTCATTTGCCATGTGACTGACCAATCAACGATTTTATTCAGATCTTCCTGGATTTTACCTCTATCTTCGTCATTAATCGCCCTACCACCCAGCTTCGTGTCATCCGCAAACTGTACTGACTAGGCCGACATCTAAATCGTTAATATATATAAGAAAAAGCAAGGGGCCCAATACAGAACCCTGAGGAACGCCACTCGCTACATTAGCCCAACACGACTCCGCTCCATCAACGACCACCCTCTGTTTCCTACCTCGCAACCACTCTTCTAGCCAATTTATTACTACACCCCTGATTCCATGAGCCTTAGTTTTTTCAATGAGTCTTTTGTGCGGCACGGTGTCAAACGCTTTTTGAAAATCTAAATACACTACATCAACCGCCCGATGTCTATCGTAAACGTCAACCACGCTTTGGAAAAATTCTAAAAGATTAGTTAAGCAAGATTTGTTTCGCCTAAAACCGTGCTGCGTATTTCTAACTAGTTTATGCAATTCTAAGTGTTCGACTATACGATCCCTAATTATTGATTCCAGTAGCTTACCTACAACAGACGTTAAACTGATTGGCCTATAATTTCCCGCCGCACCTTTATCGCCTTTCTTAAAGATAGGTGTTACGTTTGCTAACTTGAAATTATCTGGTACGCACCCCTCAGAAATAGACGCATTAAAAATCTTTGTTAGCGGCACAACAATGCTATCTTTTAATTCTTTTAGTTGTATGGGATATATGGAATCCGGCCCCGGTGATTTACGCGTTTTCATTTTATCAATATAGCGCATTACTCCCCTTCACTAACCACAATATTATCCAAAATATTACCATTATCAAAAGGTATTATGTCTATGACCGTAGGGATATTCGTTACATCTTCTATAGTAAAAACTGACGTAAAAAATTCGTTTAGCAAGGTAGCCATTTCCTTGTTTTCAGAAACTAGATCTCCGTTTACATTTTTCAAAGGCCCCAAGACACTTTTTACTGGATTTCTATTATTGACGTATTGAAAGAATCGCTTGGGGTTTTCTTTACCGTCACGAGCTATGGAGATTTCAAATTCGCGCTTGGACTTTTTTATTACACTTTTCGCTTCACGCCTTAGAGATATGTAGTTGTTTCGTAACCACAAATTGTCTTTATCGCACTTATGTAGCCTATAAGCCCTATCTCTACTCTTTATAATGTCTCCTACTCTAGAAGTAAACCACAAGGGCTTGTTGTTTACTTTCGCACGCTTAATTTTGTACGGTACACATTCCTCATTTATAGTCCTAAATACTGTTTCGAACGATTCCCACATTAGTTTTGCGTTGGAGTTCCCCATTACGTTTTCCCAATTGACGTGTGACAATTTATTTCGAAATTTACAAAAGTCTGCGTGCTGGAAGTTAGGAATTTTAGTCGAGTTAGTTGGTTTCGAGTGACTTACTGAGAGGACAAACTCTACCATATTGTGATCGCTATTGCTTAACGGTTCTATTACTTGAAGATCAGTAATTAGCCTATCATCCGTAGTTATTACTAAATCTAAAATACTGTCCAACCTCGTAGGTTCCCCAACCTTTTGAATAAGAAAGCTATCCTCGAGAAAATTAACTAAACGATTACCTTCCGCGTCTCCCTGCATTGTATCGTAATTCACGTTGGCGCAATTAAAGTCACCCATAACTAAAGCCTGCTCACTACCGATTATTCTCTTTAGTTCACGATATAACGCTTCGTCCGTATCAGCTGTTTGATTAGGGGGCCTATATATAACCGCAACAAGAAGTTTGAAATCGTTCAATTTAAGTTCTGCTATAGTCGAATCTATCGGTTCTGGAATTGTGTGCTTTACTTCTATAACGTTCGCAATATTATCTTTGATATACAACATAACACCGCCTCCTCGCCTACCTATTCTGTTTTTAACAAAAAGTCTATAACCTTTAATTTGATACTCCCCTACAAAGTCACGTGTTTCAGTGCTAAGCCACGATTCATTTATCGCAATTACATCATAGTCTTTACAAGCAATTAAAGAAAAAAATTCGTTTATTTTATTTCGTAGGCTACGAGCATTTAGGATAGAACCTTCAAATTGTTTGTAATTGCGACACCTTCGCGAGCGCAGGGGAAATTTGTGGAATTTACGCTGGGACCGTTCGAGTTACGGCAGCCTGAAAAGAAGAGACAGTATTATGAAATAGTCTTCCTAAACGCGCAGCTCCAACGTCATTAAGATGAAGTCCATCTTCGAGGAACAAGTCCCTCCTGCCGTAGAAACTGTTCCAAAAATTCGCAAAATGCACTCCTTCCTGTTGGCAAAGAGACTTTAGGTTATTGTTAATATAGGTCGCCTTGCTGTAGAAATCGTTACGTTGGATAATTCGAGGAAGTATACCTGTTAAACAATCTTATTAGTTTTCTCCTTTAGTCGCTCTAGTAAGTCCCTGTACCTAGCCAGCAGTTCTTCCGATCTAGAATTTAAAACGTTATTAGTACCGACATGAATAACATACGTTGTGTCCTCGGCGGTACCGTCTGTAAAATGGTCAACACTATTAGTTATATCCTCCACCCTTGCACCAGGGTAGCAGTAACGGCGCCTACGACGAGGGTTTCTCCCACAGAATTCCTCGAGCTGCCCTCGAACAATGGAATCGCCAACGAGTCGTATTTCCGGTTCATCAGCATCTTCGAAACCTAAAACAGAAAACTTATTGCTTGTTATTACTGGTAGACAAGTCTTAGGTTTTCTCAATGGGGCTCCATTACGCACTCGAACGAAGGGTTGGGAACTAGGGGAAGAGAGAGGGCTATTATACTATTTATATTATTAGTAGAAACTGAGGCAGGAGGGGTCGTAACTGGAGTCTCAAGGGATTCTAATTTTGCCGTCAGGAGCATCACGCTTTCTTCAAGCCTCACCCTGGCCTCCCTCTCACGTTCTAACTCGTTCCTCAGCACTTCCATGCTTGAGCACCACCTGCAAACTAACTGTTCATTATTATTAGCCATTGTAAACGCGTAAGCGGCAAATTTCCCTTCACAGCGATTGCAAGTACTTGATGAGGGTGCCATGCTTTTAATTAGTTAAAAAACAAAAAACAAAAAACGAGCGTTTGGAAATTAATAAATTACAACGTAGGTCTACCGAGTGCTTATTGTGCCGTCACCTGCGAAAACCCGCAAAAATGTTCTTGAAACGCAGAAACAGGTTCTTGTAACAATTTTATGCTAAATGAATATATAATTAAGCTACCGACGAAATATCTGTTAAAGAAAAAGTATTAAATGAAACTTATCTGACCGCTGTTCGACCGACTTAATTCCTTTTATCCCACGGTGGTTGACCCTTCGGGAGGTCAGGTAGAGTGTGAAGGGAAAATGAACCTTAAGAAACCTCGTTTCTGATAACACTGGTCAACAAAGATTTTTCATCAGAGTAAAATTTGTGGTGGCTGGATAGCATTCTTCACGCTGATTCCAAAACTGCATTCAGATTTTTTCTAGCACGTATAGTTTTCAAGATGAAGGCATATATATAACTACACAGATTTAACCATTTTAAATAGGCAAAATACTAATATTTCAACATTTGATTGTGTTTATTTTATTGTGTTTTTTTAGTTTATTCATCTTATTTATTTCAATTATCTTAATTATACATCTTATGTATTTCAGGTTTGAGCTTTTACGTCTAGCAGCATTGTGATTCAGGCAACAACGCCGTGCTTTGTGTGTCAAAAGATCAGTCCAGTCCAAGAATTTGTTGTGTCAAGTTGGTGTACATTTTTTTTGAATTTATAGTTTGCTCAGGTCAGTCAACATGCCTCGACAATGTAAGAATGACCCCGACAAGTTCTGTTTCGTATGCGGCCAGTTGACAACTAAAACACAGCGACGAAGTATTACAACCGACATTAAGAAAATATACAAGCTATACTTTGGTTGCCATCTAGGTGACCAAGATAAACCATGGGCGCCACATCAAATCTGTTCTGGCTGTTCAAATGGATTACGTGATTGGCTTAACAAAAAGAAAGCTTCAATGCCATTTGCCATACCATGATATGGAGGGAGCCGAGAGATCATCATGAAGACTGTTATTTTTGTAGTGTGAACTTAATGGGGTTTTCTGCCAAGAACAAACACCAGCTTGTATATCCAAACTTGGATTCAGCACGTAGACCAGTAAAACATGATGAAACATTGCCCATTCCAATTCCCCCAAGTGATAGGCTAGATTCTATCATAGATGACATGGAAAGTGATGAAAGTGCAACTGGCGTTTCCGGACCATCTACAGAACCAGAGTACACTTTTGAAGGTAGACATTTAGAGCCTAAAAAGTTAACCCAAGGACAGTTGAATGATCTTGTTAGAGACTTATCGCTGTCTAAAGAGAAATCAGAGCTTCTCGCCTCAAGACTAAAGGAGAACAATTTACTTGAGAACAATGTTCGTATTAGTTACTACGAAAGCGGAATTTTGAATTAACAGCATTTTTCAGTAGACGGTCCTCTCTGTTATTGCCATGACATCAATGGACTATTTACAGCCATATCTCAGACGTATGTGGCATCTGAGTGGCGCCTCTTTATTGATTCGTCGCAGAGAAGCCTGAAAGCAGTTCTTTTGCATAATTGTAATATAATGCGATCCATCCCCATTGCCCATTCCGTCCATCTAAAAGAGACATATGACAATATGGATATACTACTTAAGGCAATCAATACGACAGTCATGAATGGAATGTTTGTGGAGATCTAAAAGTTATAGGAATGCTTATGGGTATGCAGTCAGGATTCACAAAATTTTGTTGTTTCCTTTGCCTGTGGGACAGTCGCGCCACTATAGAACATTACACCAAAAGTGACTGGCCACTTAGGTATACATATGTCCCAGGGATAAGCAATATCCAGTCTGTCCCTTTAGTGGATCCCCAAAAGATCTATCTGCCACCTCTTCACATTAAACTTGGTTTAATGAAGAATTTTGTTAAAGCAATGGGTAAAGTCAATTCTGAAGGGTTCCAATACCTTTCAAGGAAATTTCCGAAGGTTACTGCAGCAAAATTGAAGGAAGGAATTTTGTTAGGCCAAATAAGGGGGTTTTGAATGACACTGAATTTGAAAAAGTCCTAAGTCCGCTGGAATTGAAGGCTTGGCTGGCGTTCAAATGGATATGTGAAAACTTTCTTGGAAGCAACAAGTCACCTGCGTATAAGGATGGAGTCAAGAACCTCCTTGATCCCTTCAAAGAAATGGAGTGTCGAATGTCGTTAAAATTCACTTCCTGCATTCCCACTTAGATTTCTTTCCTGAAAACCTTGGTGCAGTGAGTGACGAGCAAGGAGAGCGCTTCCATCAAGATATTCAGATGATGGAGAAGCGCTACCAAGGATATTGGAATGAAAGCATGATGGCGGACCATTGTTGGATGCTGTATCGTGACAATCCAGGCCAAATTTACAAAAGGAAATCACACTCACAGCGCTTTTAATAAAATAATGTATATATTCTTTATTTATAAGTACATTGAATAAGGTATATGATGTATTTGTTGTTTAGCATTCCTAAGTGTGATCTATACATCCATAAATTTTCTTATAGCAATATCAAAAACTTAAAAATATCAAAACCAGTGTATCTATATAACTATACGTGCTAGAAAAAAATAAAACCAGATTCGGAATCAGCGCGAAAAATGCATTAAGAAAAGTGTGATCATGTTTGTGATGAGGAAAAAAAGTTTCATTTTGTTGGCCAGTGTAATTTGAAAAACAAGAAAGGCAAACCAAGGGAATTTCACAAAAAGTTTAAAAATGGAGAAACATCGCTTGAATACAAGGAACGCAGTGGCCGCTCTTCCACTTCTCGTACGGATGAAAATGTCCAACAGATTCGATATCTGGTACGAGCAAATGTTTCTCCATTTTTAAACTTTTTGTGCCATTTGTAAACGTTAGCTACACTGAGAGCATCATTCCCAAAAGCTGTTTTAATCATTTCGTTCGTCTCCGAACGCGCATTGTTCCATTTCAGAGATTTATACGTACTGCAAAAACACACCCTCCTTTTAAACGCTCCAACCAACTACTGACTCATGGTAGCAGATTTTGCTTCAGCTTGCAGTCGCTAGAGGGGCAGGAAGACTCACATATGTAAACTGTTATTTCTTATTTGCATTCATTTGTCTGTAGCAATAAAATTATCGATACTTTTTGATCACTCCTCGTATATACATTCTTAAATGATACTATCAGTACAGGAGTAATCTATATACATATTTAACATACGGTATGTACGGGCAAATACACACTTATATATAAGCATAGAAAATAATAATAATAATAATAAAATAATAATAATACCTATGCCAATGTTAATTCTTAGCTGAATTAACATCTTTCCAAGAAAAATACACATTTATATATAAACTTTAAAATAATATATGTCAAAATACATGCTCTTTATCTTCTACTGCGCTTAACTAAAATACTAAACTCGCACGTAATCGAGTCTACAGTTACATCATTGTTGCTTTGTACTATGCAATAAATACGATTTAACATTATTTTACCACTCAAGGTATGCGGATGCCTATATTCTATGTAAAGGGCCTTCATTTCGTTCAATACTATTTTTGTGCCCACTTTACAATTGGTTGGCAAGTTATCACTCTTTAAACACGGACAGAATACACTCAAAAGCACGCACAAAGAGGGCATCGTTCGCCACAACGTCATTATTAAATTAAAGTTTATAAACACTCCTTTCCAATCGCGTGTTTATTCTTTTCAAGCCGAGCTTTTCAACCGTGAACTCTTCTTCACAATGCATATCGACAGTTGAACTAATCTTCTAAGTCGGGCGACAGCTGCTCGTTATATAAAGAAATAGCTCTTCAGGGGTGAACAGTGTAGGTGAGTTTAGCCCTGTACCTTTCAAGTCCTTTGTACCAAAGTTCAACATATTTCGTAGAGTCTATAGTCCAGGGATGGCCAGACTTTACTGAGATGGGATCTACTTTTTCCAAAGTTCTCCTTATACGATCCACCAGGCCAGTTATATATAACACATACACACACACACACACACACACACAATATAGATATATAATATATATAGATATATATATATATATATATATATATATACACACATATATACAGACATACACATATATATATATATATACATATACACACACATATACACACACACACACACACACACACACACACACACATATATATATATATATATATATATATATATATATATATATATATATATATATACATATATATACAGAGAGAGAGATGGAGAGAGAATAATCAAGAATAAAATGAAGTGAATATAAAAATATATTACGAAATGCACAGAGATATATTTTTAATTAAATTTTAACCCCCAAACTTATTAGAAATTAGGTATACTGGAATAGGAAGAGCTTACTTTACTGATGTGATGATTTGCACTGCATGGCATCAGCAAGCCGTGTGTAGTCCGGATTGTAGCTGCTGATTGCTAGCCTCAAACAAGCATCCAGGTGATCATCTGTCAGAGTGGCTCGGTATTTTGATTTGATGATATTCATTTGTGAGAACGTTGACTCACAAAGGTAGGTTGATCTAAAAAATGCTGCCGAGTATATGGCACTTTTTCTGACATTCGGATACTTTTCTTCAAGAAGTAGGTGCCAAAAGTTTCCTTCTGAAGACCTGGATTTGATTTGAATGTCGTTTCGCAGGGTTAAAATTCCATTCTCGATTGCAGATATGTCCATATTAAACAATAAGGCCATTTTTGATGCAATATCATCACTGTCAAAGTTTACACCAAATGGGAAGCACATAAATGTTACTACAGGTTCTAGTGTTGCTAATTCTTGGAACCGTCTGTTGAAGTCTGTAATAACATTCTGCAACTGTTCAACGTATCGAACACTGTGAAAGTGGTCGCATTCTTTCCCCTGACTTTCCAGCTCTGACATCATGTTTTTGAAGTTCTGCAGTTGGTGTCGCTGCAGCTGTGAGGATACCAGTTCTAGTTTTTGTTTAAAAGCATTCACTGAGGTAATCATTTTAACAATAGTTTTGTTTTTACCTTGCAACTCTAAGTTTAGCTGATTTAGAAAAGCAGTGGTGTCATCAAAAAAGCTAAATCTAACAGCCACACTTCGTCTTCCAACTCTTTGTAATATGTTTTTTTTAACTTCAGAAAGTCTTTAATTTCAGGTAAGAGATCCCTAAACCTCTGCAGGAATTTGCCTCTACTTAGCCATATGACATTACAGTAGTGTTCAACAAAAGGTCAGTGTGTTCTGCTTTATTTTCTTCTAGCTGAGACCGGAAGAGACGCCTTTGTAGACTTCTCGCCCGAATAGAACACACAATATCCATAATATCCATAATTTCTTTAATATTCAATATTTTACCACACAATGCTTGTTGGTGAATTATGCAGTGATAATTAAAGAAGTTTGGAAACCTTTTGTCATTTTTGCACAGGGCGATGAACCTATTGGAACGGCCAATCATAGCAAGTGATCCGTCAGTTGTTATGTTCACAAGCTTGTGAAGTGGGAATTGTGTGTCGTTAACAAACTCACTGAATGCATGAAAAATGTCTTCATCTCGAATTTCCCTTCTAAAAGCTAGGACTTTAAGCAGTTCTTCTTTGGTAGTCATATCTTTAAACACGATTCTAATAAAAATGCATAACTGTGCTGTGTCGATCACATCTGTCGAGTCATCAAACTGAAGTGAAAGGAACACGCAGTCATGTATGTCTTTCTTCAGTTGTTCCACCAAATTCTCATCCATTACTTCACAACGCCACATCACAGTGTTTCTGGATAGCTGAAGCTGGTTAATAGCAGACAATATTTCCGATTTATTACTGAAATTCTGAAACAACTCTGCTGCCTCTGTAAATGCTTCTTTGAATATTTCTCCATCTTAAAAAGGTTTCTTGTGTTTCGCAAGTACACGGCTCACCCGAAATGAGGCAATCGTTGCTGCTTTCAATTTTCTGCTAGGCCCTGTAAAGATAGACTGCTGAGCACTAAGCTGGGACTTAAGTTCATTGACTTTTCTCTTAAGTAGTTCACTTTCAGCTGGGAAATCACTGTCATACCGCTTGTGAATAGTTTTAAAATGCCTCTCTAAATTCCCCTTTTTGACGAAAGCGACACATGCATGGCAAGTTAAACACACACATTTGGAATTTTTCATCGTAAAAAAAAATATTCCGTCTCCCACCCATTGTGAAAGTTGTAAGTTTTTTGTTTCTTGGCACTTGGTCCAGCACTCATTTTAACGGTGTTAATGCAACTGGACTGGAGACTGACCTTCACCACCAATTATTCTAAATGACTGCCCCGTCACTTAAGTGACATATGCTCATAACAGCTCAGCTTACCGCGGTATGAAATTTTGGCAGAAATTAAAGTTAGCGGTATCATTTTCTATGACATTAATTAAATATCTCTCAGAATTATTAAAGTTAAATTTTGTTATTTTTTGTTAAATGACTGGTAAACACAAAGATAAAACAAATAAATGTTGCAACCGATAATGGAGGTGATAACATAAAGAACGCTAATTTTTGGTAGTAGCGGTCGGGTCGTATGCTCGTTATTATTGTAAAATGTAAGGTCTCTGTTGCTAGGCTAAGCTACTGGTCATTCTGCGAGCTACTAAAAATTGCTGTGCGATCTACTGGTAGATCGCGATCGACGTTTTGGCCACCCCTGGTCTATACCTTTTAAATACGCATCCAGTTCCAAGCCATTCTTGCCATGTTCAGTCCTACTCTCGGTAAACCCGTCGAGCAGAGCGGTGTATGCGTATTGAAGAACTGTGTCAAAATAAAGCATATCGGTAACACGTGCGTCTAATATAGGCTTTAGCTTGCGGAAACCGACGATTTCAAACATTCTGTCGAAGATGAAACGGTTTTGCGTGGGGACAAGGACGTTATTATCAGACGTATTCTTCTACATCAGCCGTATATCACTGCATGGCTGGTCGCGATTTATACATAACGTACAAATAATGGCATATGACGGTGCATCACTAATCTGTTCTCTTCTTGTGCTTACACCTGCAGGTATTTTATAACGATCCTCGTTCCACTTCTCAACTATCAAGAAGATTCTATTCATCTTCTCAACACTCAAATAAATAACATTCTACCAGAGTTTGATTGTCTATACGTCGTTTCAAGTACATAATTAATAGCTCCAGTTTTACGCTTGAGCACCCGCAATGAATTTGTCACGGATACATCGTACACGGCATTGAGAATGCTGTTCAACAGAAGCTCCATCGTATTCTATTGTGAGGAGTGCACGTCCAGTCGGGTCAAGCTCTGAGGTGACTATGAGCAGCCGGTGCGCGGTTTGGCACGGAGGGGTGTGTAGGGGAACGAGTCACACGGGGCGTGTCATACCATGCGTTAATGATTCGTGTACGGGTTTGTTCCAATATGAAAGATTCACGTGAATACTTGTATCCCAATATACCGGGCATTCGTTTAGAGAATTTTTCCATCTGCGATACATGAAGTAATATCAGTTTTAATGTTTTATCACTCCCATTCCCCGGAATGCGCACCAAACATTTTCGTTCAGGGATATTTTTTCGAACTACGCCACAACCTACTGCGAACCTCGTCATGATATATATGAATGTAATGATAAAAATATTTCAAATTGTCCATGATAACAAGATTTATATTTTCAGCCGTAGGGTATGTGTACTCGGTATGATGTAACATGACATAATACCGCTTGTCATACCATTCGTCAACAAGACTTACTGCCCAAACCCGTTGCTTCTCTTCTGCACGTGTTGTTTCTTTCACTTCATGGTATATGTACACCTTTACACAGTTTAGCCCTATGACTTAGTCCATTACATCGTTTGTGACACGAAATCCGGCAATGCTCTCGCCAGAATAGCCGTAGAGTATTTGAACCTCTTGTTCCTCACGCTTCGCACGGTTCAGTGTTGCCTTAGAAACCTCAAAGGAGAGGGTAATAGGGATTCTTTCAGTATCCATCACATCTGTAGACTTTATCGAATACCACTTCATAAATGTCGAGCACACAATATCAAAGGTAGCCATCACTTTATCGTCTACGCAAGAATTCTTCAAAATACACGTCTGAGATCCAGGGCTTCCAGCATACAAACAACATAAAGTACATACAAGCCATACAAGCAAACACACACACACACACACACACACACACACACAGACACACACACAGAAAAGGAGAAAACGGAGAACGGAGAAAATTGAAACATGATTTATTTAATAAGCATTCATCAAGTAAATAATTCATGGTGTGTGTGTATATATAGTCAAATACGCGTAATAAATAAATAAACATATCGTTACCAAGTAAATAGACATATATATATATATATATATATATATATATATATACACGAAAGTAATTCAATAAAGATCTGCACTTTTTATTTTCACAATTTTATTTTCACATTTGATAGATTATAAACATAACTTCTCAACATAGTCTCCCTGTTTCTCAATACACTTAGTCCAGCGATCTACACGCTTCCTAATGCCATCACAAAAGAATGTTTATGGCTGTGTGCGTAGCCAGTCATGCACCGCCTCCTTCAGGTCATCATCGCTTTGGAATCACTGACCGCGAAAAGCGTCTTTTTGTGGTCCAAACACGTAAAAATCCGAAGGTGCCAGGTCTGAACTGTAGGCTAGATGGTCGAGAACTTAAATTTAAGTTCTTGAAGGCATTTTCTAGTCTGTGCAGCGGTATGAGGGCGCGCATTGTCGTGTAACAGAATAACACCTTCCGACAATCTCCCTCTCCGTTTTGTGCGAATTGCTTGCTTTAACTCATTCCGAAGCATGTCAGAATACGATGCCCTTGTTACTGTAGTTCCACACTCTAGATAATGTTCAAGGATAGGGCCTCGTTTATCCCAAAACAGTGTTAGCATAACTTTACCTGCTGACGGCTGCGCTTTGAACTTCCTAAATAAGCCTATAGATCTCAGTTTGGCTCGTTATTACGAGTATTTATTATATATACTATATTATCACCAAAATAAAAAGTGCGGATACTTATTGAAGTACCGTCGTGTGTATATATATATATATACACATATATATACATATACATATATATATATATATATATATATATATATAACAAATCAGTTAAGGGCTATGGTATCCAAATGGTACGGTGTCGTAAATACCAGGCACCTGGTAGCGTTTCCTATACATGTTACGACACACTTTCGTGCCCCTAGGTTCCTTCACGCTCCCCAGTTTCTGTGCCCAAAAATTGTGGGTCCCAACAGTCAGTTGAGGCGCTTGGTTGCCCTCATCTTCTAAGCACACTAACTCTTTCAACGAATCAAAGTTAACGATCCGTCTGTTCGTTTGGTTTAACGTAATGCCCTTCGCCTTCACGATATATTTCAGCAACTCCCCCACCCTCACCCGTACCCCATAAGTTTTTGGACCTGTTGATACCAAAGAATCAGCGTATGCACTATCACCATACTCATTCTTAATCTCATCAGTCAATTCTCCGAGAAATTCCCTAATAAGTGGTATGTATTCACCCTCCCTCTCTGTGAATATCACACTATCTGTGTCTGCATAAAGAACCCTCTGCCCAAGAGAATGCAATATCCCTCAAAGTTTGATGCGAGTGTATGCGGTTGTAAAGCTAGCTACAGATATGTTTGTGACATGTGAGGTATCTGTGGCCAATTCGGTAATGTTGTACTTTATTATTTACGTATTACTTACATTCACGATCTCCATAACCTCTTTATCGGGAGCATTGGCATAATCCCACACCTCGTTATAACTTTGGGCTAGATGAACGTTACCCTTGCCTGTATTCGTATTCTGTGCAAATTTTCCCCAAAGACTATTTAGGCACAACTTTGCACTAAACCGCTTGCCTTGGTTCTTAATAATTTGGGTCCGGTCAAGTTGTATCCCTTCACGATGACGGTAGCACTGAATATACGCCGATTTTTCACCTTCGGTATCAACTCCTCGCGGATACCCTGATCCTTCTACCTTATCCTTCAAAAAAGTGTTTATATAAGGCATGAAAAGGTTGGGTAGCTTCTGAAACCTCCACACTTCATATATCTTGAATATTCTTTAACCCTGGCGAAAGGTCAGGGACAGCTCAAGGCTTGTATATATACACACCTATGATCTTCTGCTGGTTGACTGTGTGATTACAGGCCCCATTGTTCTCCTCTGCGCACTTCACGCACAGGGGAAACATGAGCTTGTGGTCTATAACGACGGGTAAGATCGGCATCCCTAAGTCGCTGAGGGGGGAGCACGTCCACGAAAGAAAGACCGAAATAGTTCTCGTTCAAATTTGCTGAGAACTCTTCGATGGTGGGCAAAGCTGGACCCACCAGTTTTTCAGGTGCTCCTACGGGGTACGGATTGTCCTTCATCACGTAGGGTATAAAGGTCAGAAGTCGTATTCATGGAGATTCACGCCCTCCGCAGGTGCGGGTCCATGCAAGACTGTCGGCAGGAGATCTACCATGGATATCTCCCACGATGCCACACTCAGGACGTGGGCATCCATGCCACCAGCAACCGTTAAAAGAGAACGCAGTCTTCTCACCATAACACGATCTTCGCATTGACCTTGATGGGGACTTCGCCCGTGTTGCGGGCATGTTTTATGTGTACATCGGTCTGCTGCTGTAGATGTATGAGCCTATAAATAGCCTTATGCCCATAACTGCGGGGGTTCTTTCTGTGAATGACGGCTAGTGTGTTTTTAGGCATGAATTTGTTCTTGAACACCGTAAAGAACAATGAAGCGATCGTGATTGCGATTTGCAACGGATCGCAGTTGAACCGGTCTATGTACATTAGGGCGGAGTGAAAAACTCATTTTTCGAATTTTCAAATTGGCTAGTATGGAAAATGTGTGGAGTAGTGAGGAAATAAGCTGGTATAAATTTAAAATCATAACATTAATATCTTCAGGTGCCACAATGACCTTCAATATTGAAAAAAATTGAAAAAAGCAGATTTTAACCAATAATTATAGAAGAGTCCACGATGCACAATAGACAAGAATTTATTCACACTTGTATAAAAATAGCTCAGTCAACCTTTAAAAAAAGTTTCTATTCTCTAAAAACAGTTTTCTATAGTCAGCTCACTCAGCTGTCACGTGAGTACCTCGGTTCAGTGTAGCTGTCGCTCTCGTAGCAGGTGGGTGTTCTGTTGTTGGCGTTACTCAGATAGTCTAAACTATATTTCTTATATATTTTGCATTTCTGTATTGTGTTGCCCTAAGTTTGCCATGTACTATTAACTGAAATTAACGTATAATTGATATTAGCTCTTTCTTTTTCAGATTTGTATACTTTCAAAATGTCTCGAGTTTGTGCAAAATCAACCAGGGCCTCAACTGAGTGCCCCATGTTTGGTATGGGGGAAGATTTGTGGCACAGGAATCTTCCTACATACGAAGGAGTTTTTAAATATTACTTGTTTGTAAGAAACGATTTGAAACAGAATACTGATAAAGATCCTTCAATATCTCAAATATTAGAACAAGTTGTTGATAAATTGAAAACAATTTGGGAAAGTGCTTCCGTCCCAATTCTGTCAGACAGGCGAATTGAAACAATGTTCAGAAGCTACCACGAAAAGTATCGTGTCATTATGAAGCCATACCAAAGCAGAAAAAATTCTGAAGCTTACAAAGCAAAGATTGATATGTTCAAAAAGAAGCACACACGAAACTTTTTGACATTGCAGCGTGCAAGTGCAAAGTACTAACACAATGTTCTTGTCGCAAAGAAAAAACGGTTCCAAAGGAAGAAGTGACGTTCCTCTTAGATCAAAGGAGTGAAAGAAAACTGTTTATTGATAGAGTAGATATTACACTCTCAAAGAAAAAAGCATCTACGTTGCTAAGAAAGCAAAAAGAAGCTGTGAGGCTCACCAAAGAATCTTCACAGGAGAAATTGCAGGATACAAATGTTGAATTATCATCATCGACATCAAATAGTGAAAGTGAATCTGGCGAAATATCAGACGATACATTTCCAGAGCCAGTTAGCTCGAAGAGAAAGCTCGAACAACCTGAAGAACAATTATTCAAGAAAAGGAAAACTACAAATCTACCTTCAGTGGCTACTGCTTGTGACAGGACTGCAGTTTCAGATCGAGCTGCAGCATTCATTGTTAGTGCAGTATTGCAAGATATTGGAGAAGTTTCTATTGACAATACATCTGAAGTAGTGGATAGGAGTAAAATCAGAAGAGAAAGACAAAAGAAGAGATCAGAAATTATGAAAGATCAAAATCAGGTCCCAATCAGAGGAATCTATTTTGATGGTCGAAAAGATTCTACACTCTTCCAAGAAAAAAAAGAGTCCAAAATATATCAGAAGAAGGTAACAGAAGAACATATCACTTTAGTGAGAGAACCTGGTTCAGATTATTTGGGCCATTATTCTGTGAATTCTGGATCAGCTGAAGAAATATGTAAAGGAATGTTTGAGTATATTGGAAATAATGACATGAACCTGGAAAACCTTGTTGCCATTGGATGCGATGGTGCAGCAGTCAACACTGGAGAAAAGGGAGGCGTTATAAGGCTTATAGAATTGAAGCTGAAGAAGCCAGTTCAACATTTAGTGTGCCAGCTCCATGCCAATGAATTGCCATTACGCCATTTAGTTGCAAAGCTGGATGGAAAAACATCTGGCCCCCGCGGATTCACCGGTCCTATTGGCAGGGAATTAGAGAACTGTGAGAGTCTTCCTATTGTCGAGTTTAAAAGGATTGATGCTGAGGAACCAACTGTAGACTGTGAAGATCTTAGCACCGACCAAAATATCTAATTGATATTCATCAGGCCATAACAAAGGGATATTGCTCTCCAGATCTTGCTCATCGTAGTCCAGGCAAAATGGCACATTCACGATGGCTGACTACAGCAAATCGTTTGCTTCGTCTATACGTTTCAACTGTAAGTCCATCTGAGAACCTCATGAACATTGCTTCTTTTATAATGAAGGTCTACATCCCAATGTGGTTTTCTATTAAGCAAAGTACGTCTTTTGTCATGGCTCAAAACATGTTTTCAAAACTATTGAACTAACAAGAACACTGAATGACGAAGTAAAGGATATTGTAAACCCTGTCATACAAAGAAATGCATTTTTTGCAAATCCAGAAAATATTCTAGCATCAATGATTTATGATGACCGCAGCGCCATAAGAGAATTAGCGTGGAGGCGAATAAAGAAAGCAAGGCAAACAAACAAGGAAAAAGTTGTGAGGCGTTTCACAGTACCTGTTATTCAATTTGAAGCTACTGATTATACTGATTTAATTAATTGGCAAAAATGCATTGTCACTGAACCACCTGTGACAAGACACCTGACAGAAAATGAGATTGAAGAATTCATAGAAAACAAGAGTACCCCTCCATTCGAGAAATTCCCTTGTCATACACAAGTAGTAGAAAGAATGGTAAAATTAGTGACTGAAGCATCATCAAAAGTATTTGGATTGAACGCGCGAGATGGCTTCATAAGATCAACACTTCAGTCACGTAAAAAAATGCCATCATTCGAAAGTAAAGCTGAATATAAAGTTTAAATAAAACGTTAATAGAAAAAAACATGCGCAAGGATGGGTGGTTGGGAGGGCATGGGTGGAGCTTGACACGCAGCCACCTCCTCGTGGTGAGTTCTGGATTATTTAGATCATTAATCAAAAGAACATTGATCTAAATAAACTAAGAGCTGCGTAATTCAGTAACTATTTTGGTAATTGGAAAACTTAATATATAATAATAACAAGTAAGTTTCAGTTATTGTACTAATGCAGAATATAAGAAAATCATTATATTTCACTTTTTTCGACGGCTTTGTGTCACCTGAAGATATAATTTCGCAGGACTAATATGTATGCACAGTCATTATCTATAGCACCCACATATTTTCCGCACTAGCCATATTTGAATTTCGAAAAAAAGTTTAAAAACCTCATTTTCGATCCGCCCTAATGTACATCCTTCTAAAGGCCTGGAAACACTATAAGCACGCGCACATCACATCATTCACGCAATAACACTCACATTCATCCGCTATATTGTATGGAATTTCTTCATTAAAAATTTGTTGTAGTAGCGGTCAAAATTTTCACGCTCACTATCACTCATGTTGGCGTAGTTAAAGTAATGTTTGGGGGGAGGCAGGCCTACGTAATTTAAAGTGCCGCTAGTGAAGAAAGTATAAGAGAAATACCCTTTTGAAACTTCGGCTGCTACTCCCATCACTTTGGGTAGCTTAGCTAATTTACAAGGTGTGAATAATAAAGTGTCTTTAAACTAAACATTACCTCTTATTTGCATTTGTATGAGTTTGTTTCCTCTTTTCAAGGGATCGCCTGTAAATATCTCCGATGCTCGTGTTCAAGCAGCTCCTTATAATGGAATTGTGTGCCAAAATTTGTGCCGTTATGGACAAGAATATGCACAGTCATTTTTTTGAACTTGTCTGCTAACTTGACAATATAGGACAGAAAGAGTTTCATGGGGTTGTCGTGTGCGATCGTTTTAAAAACGTTTGTCCGTTTACCACATTTGTGACATTCATCACACTCGACTTCCATGCACTCATCGCAGATAGTCTGGCTTACAAGTAGAAGTGGGATAACCTCTTTGGTTTCAGCAACCGTATATGTTTCTATATCGTAGTACACTGTTATACAAGGTATATTTTTAAGCTTAACATCTTTCATATAACATACCTGCTTTATACCATCTGCTTTATATTTCTCATGGCATGTAGAACAGTGAATTTCATCACATTTATGCGTGAATCTCCCCCAATTATCCATCATATGAAACATACCACATTCACGGATTCTCATTTTCTTGCAAGTGCCAATTGACTTATGGAGCTCAAAGCATTCATTATTGAAAAATGTGCGTTTCCACACATTACAATCCCTCTTCTCAGCTTCAACTACATGACTTTCACATTTGGAGCTTTTACACTGCTCACATACCATGTGGCAATCCTTATAATGTTTCACTATGTTGTCCGCAAACTCGAGACACCCCTTACACAAATCATGATGCCTTCCATATTTTCGGCTTTTATCACAACTATGCGAACATTCATTTCCTGTTCGCCCCTTCTCAGCTCTTCAGGGCCCATATTACAGTCAAACTCGATCATGCAATCTGAAGCCAGTTTACGGGCACGCTGCACAACAGTAGGCAACAAAATTTTTTGGGCCCGTGTATTTAGCACAGTGAACATATGAGCTCAGACGGCAACTATAAAGCCGCAACCACGATCGGTGTTTATATGCCGCCTGTAAATAGCCTGATAATTGAAGTTAAGAGTATAAGGTGTGGCATTATGACCCGCAACACGGAATACCCTGTGAATATCAGTAGTATGGGCGAAAAATGGACGAGCGCAAGAATGTTGCAATGTTGCAATGCAATATTAATCAATGTGGCAAGATGTTGCAAAGGGGTTATGCAACAAAGGTGGGTAGGGGTTATGCAATGAAGGGGGAAGGGTTGTGCAATGAAGGGGGAGGGGGTTATGGAATGAAGGGGGACGGGGTTTTGCAATGAAGGGGGTATACAATGAAGGGGGAGGGGGAATGTTGCAACTTGGAGGCGGAGTTATCCCCCAAGAGAAAGAGATGAGAAGGAGGGAGAGAGAGAGGAAGAGAGGTCTTATTAGGTGTAAATCCGCCAGTTGGCTTAGAAGGCGTAAATGGCTTGTACAGGTTGAGTTGCCAGATTGCGCTATTTATTTAATTGAAGCATATATTATTGACAGTTGGCTTAGAAATCCGTCAGTTGACTTAGAAGGCGTAAATGGCTTGTTCAGGTGTACAGATTGAGTTACAAGATAGCGATATTTATTTAACTAAAGCATATTTTCTTGACGGTTGGCTTAGAAGTCCGTCAGTCGGTTTAGAAGGCAGAACCAGCCATTTGGTATAATTAAATAATAATATCGTTTACAACCAAAATAATTAAATAAAACATTACATCATTCTGTTTATTTAGACGAATTATTGGAATCAGAAATATATAGAAAATAAATATACAATGGAATATATATGATCAAAAAAAAAAATAAAAAAAATAGTATAAGAAATACGAACGAGGAATATATATAATAAAAAAAAACTCAATATAAGAGTACAGGAGAAATATATATACATAATTATATTAAATAATTAAATATATTGAAAATAAATACATACACTTTATCTTCTGCTGCACAAAATTAAAAAAAAGAAAAGAAATACAAAACGATGTAGTATAACCATCAGTATAGCAGTACGGGAGAAATATATATATATATATATATATATATATATATATATATATATACACACACACACATTTATGTTAAATAATTAAATATATTAAAAATTCATCAAAATTCATTTACTTTGTTCTACTGCGCAAAACACTAAACTCACACGTAATCGAGTCTACAGTCACATCATTATTGCTTTGCACTACGCAGTAAACGCGGCTTAATATTATTTCACCGCTCAAGTTATAGGGAAACCTATACTCTATATAAATGGCCTTCATATCGTTCAGTACTACTTTTGTGCCCACTTTACATTCGGTTGGCAAGTTATCTTTAAATACGTCTAGAATGCAATCAAAAGCACGCAAAAAAAGGTAATCGTTAGCCACAACGTCATTATTAAATACAAGTTTATAAACACTCCTTTCCAATCGGAGGTTTATTTTTACCAACCCGAGCTTTTCAATCGTGAACTCTTCTTCACACTGCATAACGGCAGTTGAAATAATCTTCTAAGTCGTTACGACAGCTGCTCATTATATAAAGAAATAGTTCTTCAGGGTGAACGGTGTAGGTGAGCTGAGCCCTGTACCGCTCAAGTGCTTTGTACCAAAGTTCATGATATTTCAAAGAGTCTAAACCTTTTAAATAAGCATCCAGCTCTAGACTATTCTCGCCTTGTTCAGTCCTACACTCGGTAAACCCATCGAGCAGAGCGGTGTATGCGTATTCAAGAACCGCATCAAAATAAAGCATATCCGTAACACGCGCATCTAATATAGGCTTCAGCTTGCGGAATCCGACGACTTTAAACATTCTGTCGAGGATGAAACGGTTTCGCGTATGGACAAGAGCGTTATTATCAGAAGCATTCTTCCACATCAGCCGTATATCAATGCATGGCTGATCGTTATTTATACACAACGTACAAACAACGGCATATGAGGGGGTGTCACTAATCTGCTCTCTTCTTGTACTTACAGCTGCAGGAATTTTATAACGATCCTCACTCCACTTCTCAACTACAACGAAGATTCTATTCATCTCCTCAACACTTAAATAAACAACATTCCGTTTGCTTGTTTGTCTAGAAGTCGTTTCCAGTACATAGTTAATGGCACCGGTTTTACACCTGAACACGCGCAACGACTTCGTCACGGAGACATCGTACACGGCGTTGAGAATGCTGCTCAAAGGAAGTTCCATCTTATTCGAGGAGCGCACATCCAGTCGGTTCAAGCTCTGAGATGACTATGAGCCACATGCAACGGATCGGCTCGACGGGAGGAGTGAGTCACAGCATAAGCTAATGAAACGTGTACGGTGCTGTTCCAACATGAATACTTGTATCCCATTATATTGGGTAGGTTTTGAGAAATTTTCCGATACATGAAGCAATATCGGTTTTTATGTTTTATCACTCCCACTCCCCAGAATACGCACCAGACATTTTAGCATAGGGTAATTTTCACGAACTAAACACATTTTATTCACACTCCGGTGCACTATTTGAGAGAAACATATGACCATATTTTTCCTCTTTGCTTAGCATGCGATACTCATCTCTAAATTCTGTTAAATACTCACGAAGACCTTTAGCCACAACATGTAAGAGAATACTTGTATCCCATTATATTGGTAGGGCGGGTCATACTATGCATTCTTTTTAAATCAATGGAGAGGGGTGTTCAAATGACATATTTTGGTGTATAGAACACAATTCTGAAGAAAATATTTAATTCTGATAACCCTAACCTACATCATTTTGCAGTTGATTATTATTAAATTGTTGATTATTTTACTATTGTAGTTACCCCAGAATATGTCTTCTCACGTTTTCTATCATGGCTGCTCACGTTATCTCTCATAGAGCATTGTTCTAACTAATTCATATAAACACATATAATGTAATTCATATAATAATAATAATATTTAAATACTCAAATAAAAAGGTATGCCATTCCACTTAATTGTAATTATCATACAGTTTGGTATATGAAATATTTTGACGGTTTTCTGGCGCGCAAAAGGCCATTTTCTGAGCCACCTTTCTCAGAGGCTAGAATGTAACGTTTCAGAACATTCTAAAACGTTTTGTGAAATATTTGAAGTGACTCATGATTTATGAAGCTATTTTACCACCTCGGCTTGCAGTGAGGGGATAGATTTAGTGATTATCTACTGATATTTTTTTTGTTACAAATGTCAACACTGGTGTGAAAGCTGGAGTAATGCGGAAGCTGGAGCTGCACCTGGGGAGAAAGCTGGTCTGGTTGGTGTGCAACCTGCACACTGTTGAACTTCCCCTGCGCCATCTCATTGTTGACCTTGATGGCCCTACTCTGTCAGACAAAAAATTATCCGGGCCAATAGGAAAGCTCCTTGATTCTGCTACAGACTTTGATATCAATCCAAACTTCACCCGAATCTCTGTTGGCCCTCCACTGATCAAGCTTCCTGACAAGGTCATTCAAGATCTCTCAACTGATCAATACTATGGCTATAAAATTGTCTGTGCAGTCAGGGATGGAGTACTTCCTGCAGGGCTGGCTATGTTAGAGATAGGACCAGTAAACACAGCCGCTGGCTCACCACAGCGAACAGACTTCTCAGGCTCTGGGTGTCAAAGCACGGACTTAAAGGAAAGAACCTGAAGATTCTGCAATTCATTGTGGAATTCATCATTGGAGTGTATTACCCATGTTGGTTCAACGTGAAGGTCAAGCACTCCTGGATCGAAGGGCCTAGGCACATCCTCTTTCAGCTGGACTGCCTCAAGTCCCAGAGAAAGGAGGTGCTGGATATTGTGATGCCAACTGTGAGAAGATCTGCTTGGTATGCCCACAGTGAAGTCATCCTCCAAACACTACTCTGCTCTGAGGTTCAGAAGGAGAGGATTGAAGGGGTGGAGAGAATCCTGGCCATCAGGGGAGAGGGGGACCCAGACACTCAGCTGGGGGACTCCTCAGTTAGGAGCAGAAGGACACCTGACATCAATTGTGATGCTTCCAGCATCGGTGACTTGATCAGCTGGTCAGAAGGTGTGTCAGAGCCACCTCTCCCCTGCTCTCTAAGCACATCAGAGGTGAAAAACTTCATCAACACCCCCATGGAGGTGCGCAACTGGCCTTGCCACACACAGAGCATTGAGAGGGTTGTTAAAATGGTGACTGAGGCTTCTGCTAAGTACTTCTCACAGGAAAAGAGGGATGGAGGGATCAGGGCTCAGGAGATCAGCAGGAAGCTGATGTCCAAGTCTGAGTCAAAGCAGGATTTGTGCAACCTGGCAAAGTTCAAGATGTCAGGAGAATGATCTTTGTAATTATATCCAGTGATATACATGCAGTTCACCTATTAATAAATATATGTAAAGTTGATTTGGCCTTGTCAATATAAATGATTTACCTTATATCTTTTAATATATTATAAAGGGGTTGAAAAGGGTAAAATTGGCAATTTAGAAATACAAAATGATGTAGGTTAGAGTTATCCTATCCAAAAAATAAGCTCATATTTGAATTCCCCATGTAAAAACCTAATTTAGACACCCCTGATGGTAGGATTTCCTTCAGATTCATGTTGTCACCTGAGTACGACCCGCCCTATTGTATTGGGTAGGTGTTTTGAGAAATTTTCCGATATATGAAGCAATATCGGTTTTAATGTTTTATCACTCACCAGACGTTCATTTCCACAAACTAAACATCTTCACAATCCGGCGCACTATTTGAGAGAAACATATGACCATATTTTTCATTTTTGCTTAGCATGCGATACTCATCTCTAAATTCTGTTAAATACTCACGCAGACCTTTAGCCACAGCATGCAATAGAATACTTGTATCCCATTATATTGGGTAGGTGTTTTGAGAAATTTTCCAATACATGAAGCAATATCGGTTTTAATGTTTTATCACTCCCACTCCCCAGAATACGCACAGACATTTTTGCATAGGGGGATTTTCACGAACTAACATTTTATTCACACTCCGGTGCACTATTTGAGATAAACATATCCCCATATTTTTCCTTTTTGTTTAACAATCGATACTCGTCTCTAAATTCTGTTAAAAACTCACACAGGCCACTAGCCACAACCTCACTACAAACCTCGTCATGATATATATATTAATATAGTGGTAAAAATACTTAAGATTCTCCATGATGACAAGATTTACATTCTCAGTCGCCGGGTACGAGTACGCGGTATGATGCAACATGACATAATATCGTTTGTCACACCACTCATCAACAAGACTCACTATCCATATCCGTTGCTTCTCTTCTGCACGTGTTGTTTCTTCTACTTCACGGTCTATGTAAACTTTTATACAGTTTAGTCCTACAACATAGTTCAATACATCACTTGTACCACGAAATCCTAGAATGCTCTCGCCAGAATAGCCGTAGTGTATTTGTACCTTTTGCTCCTTCGCACGATTCAATGTAGCCTTAAAAGTATCAAAGGAGGGTGAAATAGGGAGTTTTTCAGTATCCACCACATCTTGGCACTTTGCAGAATACCGTTATAGTGAAGTCTGAGATTATATCAACGCTCCCGATAAAGAGGTCAGGGAGATTGTGAATGTAGGTAATACTTACATAATAAAGTCCAACAATACCGAATTGCCCACAGATGCCTCACGGGTTACAAACATACCTGTAGCCAGCTTCGTAAAAACGGTATCTTTATAATCAATATTTAAAAAGAGGGTGTCCAGCTGAATTTCACATATCCCCACCTCATACGAATCACGACCCAATTCAATGGGTCCATGGAGTTCTGTTACAAAGTTGGCTATGTGTTGTTAGGGTGTACAGACAGAGAGGACGAGGAGGAGGGAGTGTGACGTAGAAATGGTTAGGAGCCATGTTGCATACTATTTAAGCTTCATTATTGCATCAGCTTTTATATAGGTGTTGAAGCTTTCTGGGTACCTAGCCATTTCACCAGGTACATTTTTCTCTTTCCTGAACCTTTGCTTCCTAAAATTTTCTCAATTTTAAACACATTTTTTCCTAAATTAAATGCCACTTTCTGCAACTCCTCGCGGTAAAAGCCTCCTGCGATTTCTTCCCCATTCAAATCTTCAACGTAATACATCATTATCTCACCTTTAGGTCTCATAGCCCTAACTTTAAAAATCTCACGTGTCCATCCTTGCTCAAATCCCTTCGCGAATTTATTTCCCGAACGCGACAGCCTTACATAATCATTGATTTTGAAACGCGCAGAGTGTGGTGTGGTGTTCCATCTCTTCTCACCTCTGGGCGCGTACCTCTTTCTAAAACTTCGTTAGGTGTTGTCCCAATCGTGCGATGGTGTGAGCGGTTGTAGGATGAGGCCAATGATTCCAGAATGTCTAGAAATCTGTATGTGTTTTTATGTGTAAAATAGCGGTGCATGCGTTCCTTTATGGTACGTTGAACTCTTTCAGCTAAAGAAGCCTTATGTATAGAATTAGTGTATGAATAGCTGATATTAAACTCTGTCAACATGTTCTGAAAAGCACGGCCTATAAATTCCTTCCCCATATCCGTACAAAAATAGCCAGGAACCCTGTTTTCTTTAACATCAGCGTTTTGGTGGCTTTAGCAACTGTTTCAGGTGATTTATTTTTCAGAGGAATTAGCCACAGATATCTAGAGAATACATCTATTATGAATAGAATGTAGCGGTAACCATCGTTATACACTGAATATCTTTGCATGTCTGTTAAATCTGCTTGCCAAATAGAGTCAATCGAAGCAGCTGTTGTCTTGGCTGTTTTAAACCTTTTTCTCACAGGCTTATGAAGTGTATAAGCGTCCTGCTCCCGCAAAAATCTCTCAACATCTTTTTTCCTACTCCGTAAACACTTCTGTACAGTCTATCTACGCCTCCGTAGGAGGCTGGGTTAGAAATGTCATAATAACGTCTTCTTAATATGTTAGCCATTTGCGTATTTTAGAGGCACGTGGGTAGGGTTGACCGTTGTTTAACCTCTTCTTTCTCCTCTTCAGAGGTGTTACCGCCGGGGGTGATGGCGTCTTCAATTGTGTCACGTGCGACGCATGTTCCAAGTCTTTTAACCTGTTCAGATTTCCTATCATTGTTTTGGGGACATTTATTTGTTGTAGTCTTGCTTTAATATGCTTCCATCCTGATGGTGGGCCTATCCCACTTTCTCACCAGATCATGGACGATGTCTACGATATTCGATCCCTGTACCTTTGCTCCTTCCACAATGATCTCACCTGTATCGGTCCATTGTATGGCGGGGTCCTCATTCAATAGATTATAAAGACTTAAACCTTTATTCCTCAATGTATGTGGGAGGGTGCTTTTTAATACATGCTCGATATGTTGTGTGGCCGACCCATTAATCTTTGGTTGGTCAGCTCTATCGTCGGACACAGGTCCTATGTCACCATGTCCATCGTTCCCCGTGCTGTGCCTAATAACCACGGGAATCTCTGTCGGGTTCTTATAATTTTCGTACTCGTGAAGAAATTTCTGCAGAGCTTCTTGGTATAAGATTCTTTTCTCATCAGGTGTTTTTTCACTGTTTAATAGGGCTAGCAATTCGCTTTCCATTCTTTTAAGCCTGCTTTTACGGGGATCTAGATCCGTGTCTGGATTCTTTGAACTTTGCAGTGAAGCATACACCTCGTGTGGAATCACTACCACTTTCTTCATTATATTAATCTAGTCAGTAAAGGACCCAAAACTGAAAATAAGATGGGGAGGAATGACCCTCCTCTTTGTACAATAATTCGTTTTTTCTTCCCTACAGTTTGACTTTTACGAGCGAGTGCACGTATTATGTTCTTGTAACGGCGTAGGCGAGCCTTCTGAGGTGGTTTCATTGATACATTGCAATTTATAACGTTAAGACAGATTTCACAGATGCATTTTAAAAAGTCGGAGTCGATATTTTTAGCAAACATCTGCTGCATTGCCCGGGGCAGTCGATGATAGATTTTTATTAATTCATGGTATTTCTTTAGCCTCTTTGTCATTCTGGAATATACACCGTTTCAGGCTCGTTTGGAAATATATTCGTTCTTAGAAGCACCCTAAACGTGTTTCGCGGATGAAGGTCGCAAAGCAAATATCCGTAACGGGGCTTGTAGCTTCTTTATAAACTTCCAAAAACTCCTTACGCTGATTCGGGAACATTTGATTGGCTAATACCCCAATTTGTGATACATCTCTACGTTGCGCGAATAAGACTAGATATTGTGTATTTAACGACACATCGCGCATGTATCTATTTTTGAAAAATAGATTCTGATTGATGAAGAACACGCTTATGTTAAGATGGTGGGAGAATACTGTAAATGTCTCGGCAAACGTTTTATCCATCTCCAACATGAGATCGTCAATTACAATGACTGTATGTTCATTTCCCTTTAACGAATTAACGTCATATACACCTTTGTGGAACAAAATATCATCTTGGTACTCGTTGAACACTGATTGATACGTCGAATAGCACCATATAACTTTATGCTCAAATTTTGAGACCATCTCCCTTTTTTTTAATGATTTTAAGCATAAACACAGTTTTACCACATCCTGTAGGCCAGATATAATACATGTGGATGGGCTCGTGAACCTGAATTTTTCTACAGAATCCATTTCTAACACGTCACACTCCTAAGTGGGTCATTTACAAAATATAATAAATATTTAAGTGATGACCCTTATATTCTACAGTCTTGCTTTTCTCTTCTCCCACAGAACCGTGAATGACGATGAGGTACAGCACCCTATCATCGATATTACAGATGACCCCGACGACAGTGTAGTTGTGATCACAGAATCCATCCCCGCTGACGAATCCTCACCAGCGATACCTGTAGCACGCGCCAGTTCAAAGCGGAGGCATGATGAAGAGCCCACCACGTCAGGTATAAAGCGCGCCAGGATTGCGCCGGTTGTTAGACCACCAGTAATAGAGCCCCAACCTTCTACGTCTTACGACACAACCCCCACAATAGTACCTTCCTCAAATATACCCCTTATTCCTGTTCAATTCCGGGTACATCCTCCACAGCAGCTTCTCGTTCTGTTGAGGATGGCATAACATTCGAGTTGGTGCGCACCGCTACCCCACCCCAGCCTTGACTAGAAATCGGTATATAGTCAGGGTTGATCCTAGATCCATGTATAGCAATGGTGTTGAACACGGACTACGGCGCATAGTTGAACGTATTGTAGAGTTTGCCCTTCAGAACCGCGACGAACGTGAAGTCAGGACGAGGCTGTCCTTCGGATTCGGGTCAGATGACGGAGATGTAGATGATTTTTGGGTAGTAATACCGTTCAGACGTTTGGCAGCTGAAGATATAGAGTATATATTAGGCCGTATAATGCAGGCCTCTCAAAGTAGTATAGCCTTCAATATGGACAACTTCACGGTAAATATTGACCGTGTATTCCGTGTTGCGGGTCATAGTGCCACACCTTATACTCTTAACTTCAATTCTCAGGCTATTTATAGACGGCATATAAACGTCGATCGTGGTTGCGGCTTTATAGCAGTAGTCTTGGCCGTATGTTTACTGTACTAAATACACGGTCAAAAAATTTGGTTGCCTACGGTAGTGGAGCGTGCCCGTAAACTAGCTGTAGACTGTAAACTTGAGTTTGACTGTAATATGGGTCCTGAAGAGCTGAGAAGGGTAGAACAGGAAATGAATGTTCGTATAGTTGTATTTGGAATGGATGATCGTCGTAGAACTGTGTATGTTTTTAAAAGCAGTGTGAGAGATCGTACAAGACCCCTACTTATTTTAGGACTGTCAGGACAACGTATCTCCCCATCCGTAATATAAGGGACCTTTACGCGAGTTATGATAAAAGTCGAAAATATGGACGACATCATGATTTGTGTAAGGGTGTATCGAGTTTGCGGATGATATAGTGAAACATTGTAAAGATTGCCACATGGTATGTGAGCAGTGTAAAAGCTCCAAATGTGAAAGCCGTGTAGTTGAAGCTGAGAAGAGGGATTGTGATGTGTGTAGACGCACATTTTTCAATAATAACTGTTTTGAGCTCCATAAATCAATTGGCACGTGCAGGAAAATGAGAATCTGTGAATGTGGTATGTTTCATATGATGGATAATTGGGGGAATTTCAAGCATAAATGTGATGAAATTCACTGTTCTACATGCCATGAGAAATATAAGGCGGTTGGAGTAAAGCATGTATGTTATATGAAAGACGCTAAGCCTAAAAATAGCCCTTGTATAACTGTGTACTACGATATAGAAACATACACGAACGCTGAAACCAAAGAGGTTATTCCACATTTACTTGTAAGCCAGACTATCTGTGATGAGTGTATGGAGATCGAGTGTGATGAGTGTCACAAATGTGGTAAACGGACAAACGTTTTTAAAACGAATGCCCACGATAGCCCTGTGAAACTTTGTGTCCTATATTGTCAAGTTAGCGGACAAGTTAAAAAAATGACTGTATATTCTCGCCCATAACGGGGCAAAATTTGACACACAGTTCCTTTATAAGGAGTTGCTTGAGCACGAGTCATCTGAGATATTTACAGGTGATCCCTTGAAAAGAGGCAACAAGCTAATACAGATGCAAATAAGAGGTAATGTACAGTTTAAAGACACTTTATTATTCACACCTTGTAAATTAGCAAAGCTACCCAAGGTGATGGGCGTAGCCGCTGAAGTTTCAAAAGGATATTTCCCTTACACATTCCTCACTAGCGAAACTTTAAATTACGTAGGACTACCTCCACCCAAACATTACTTTAACTATGAATGTATGAGTACAGATGAACGTGAAGATTTTGACCGATACTACAACAGTTTTAATGAATCTAATCCTTATAATATAGCTGATGAATGTGAGCGTTATTGCGTGAATGATGTGCGCGTGCTTAGAGTATGTTTCCAGGCCTTTAGAAGGATGTACATAGGCCGTTTCAAATGCGATCCGTTGCAAGTCGCAACCACCATCGCCTCATTATGTTTTACGGTGTTCAAGAATAACTTCATGCCTAAAGACACCTTAGCCGTTATTCACAGAAACAATCCCCGCAGTTATGGGCACAAGGCTATTTACTGGCTCATACACCTACAGCAGACAGGGTATACATAAAGCATGCCCGCAACACGGGTGAAGTACCCATTAAGGTTAATGGTCGTGTTTTTTGGGTTGATGGTCTAAGTGAAAACCGTGCCACTGGTGAGAAGACTGTGTACTCCTTTAACGGTTGCTGGTGGCACGGATGCCCCCGTCCTGAGTGTGGAATCGTAGGAGATATCCACGGTAGATCTCCTGCCGACAGTCTTGCGTGGACCCGCACCCGCGATCAACTTATAGGCTCCCAGTTCACTCACAAAGTCTTGTGGGAGCATGAGTATGATGCACGGATGGAAACAGATGGACAGTACCGTGAAGAAATAAACACGATCAAACGTTCAATGGTGCTGGATCCTCTCAAATGCGGTGATAGCTTGTTCGGAGGGCGTACAAATCCCTTCAAGCTATACTTTCCGCCTACGGAGGGCGTGAAACTCCATTACTACGACTTCTGTTCTTTATATCCCTACGTGATGAAGAACAATCCGTACCCCGTGGTGCACCTGAGAAACTGGTGGGACCTGACCTGCCCACCATCGAGGTGTTCTCAACAAATTTGAACGGGTACTATTTCGGCCTTTCTTTCGTAGATGTGCTCCCCCACGCGATTTATGGATGCCGATCTTACCCGTCGTTATCGATCACAAGCTCATGTTTCCCTTGTGCGTGAAGTGCGCAGAGAGAACAATGGGAATGTAATCATACACAACCAGCGTAAGATCAGAGGTGTATATACAAGTCCAGAGCTGGATCTAGCTGTTCGCCATGGCTACAGAATATTGAAGATACATGAGGTGTGGAGGTTTCAGAAGCTACCCAACCTTTTCACGCCATATATAAACGCTTTTTTGAAAGATAAGGTCGAAGCATCAGGGTATCCGCGAGGAGTTGATACCGAAGATGAAAAATCGGCCTATATTCAACGTTATCGTGACCGTGAAGGTATACAGCATGACCGTTCCCAAATTGTAAAGAACCCAGGCAAGCGCTTTACTGCAAAGTTGTGTCTAAACAGACTTTGGGGAAAATTTGCACAGAATACTGGCAAAGGAAAGTTCATTTGGCACAAAGTTATAGTGAAGTCTGGGATTATGCCAATGATCCCGATAAAGAGGTCATGGAGATCGGGAATGTAGATAATACTTACATAATAAAGTACAACAATACCGAATTGGCCACAGATACCTCACGGGTTACAAACATACCTGTAGCAAGCTTCACAACGGCCTAAGCACGCATCAAACTTTGGGGCCTATTGCATTCTCTTGGGCGGAGGGTTTTGTATGCCGATACAGATAGTGTGATATTCACAGAGAGGGAGGGTAAATACATGCCTCCTATTGGTGAATTCCTCGGAGAGTTGACTGATGA
Source organism: Bathynomus jamesi (assembly GCA_023014485.1). Lineage (NCBI taxonomy): Eukaryota > Metazoa > Arthropoda > Malacostraca > Isopoda > Cirolanidae > Bathynomus > Bathynomus jamesi. Next base: position 867,138 of record JAJOZX010001043.1, read on the forward strand.
GATCAAGGATGAGTATGGAGACATCGCATACGCCGACTCTTTTGTCTCAACAGGGGTACGGGTGAGGGTGGAGGAGGATATGAAATATATCGTGAAGGCTAAGGGTATCACGCTTAACCAGGCGAATCGGGGGGGGTCGTTAACTTTGATTCGTTGAAGGATCTAGTGTGCTTGGATGATGATGACGGCGACCGGCCGCCCCAACTAACTGTAGGTACCGACAATTTTCGGGTGCAGAAGCTGGGGGGCGTGAAGGAACTTAGGGGGTAGAAAGGTGTGTCGTAACACCCCATAGAAAACGTTACGAGGTGCCTGGTACCTATGATACCGTACCCTATGGATACCATAATCTTTGATATGTCTATTGTTAACTTATTTATTCCACATATTTGTAAATATATATACACCTTCAATATTTCGTTTATTAAATAAATCGTGTTTCAATTAGCGTTTCACTTTCTCCGTTGTGTGTGTGTGTGTACATAGAAGAAAGTTCTAAGCCCCGCCCAGCGTGTGTACAGGAGAAAGTTCTAAGCTCCGCCCACCTGTATGATTGATCACGTGACTCCTGCTACTACCTGGGCATATCTCTTCCCTGCGTGCGTGCTCAGTTAATCGCAGTAAGCCCTGGATCTCAGACGTGTATTCTCCCGCGTAGACGAAAAATGGTAATGGGTACCTTTAATATTTCGTGTTCGACGTTTATGAAGTTGTATTCGGCAAAGTGCCAAGATGAGGTGGATACTGCAAAACTCCCTATTCCACCCTCCTTTAAAACTTTTAAGGCTACATTGAATCGTGCGAAGGAACAAGAGGTACAAATAAACTACGGCTATTCTGGCGAGAGCATTCTAGGAATTCGTGGTACAAGTGATGTAATGAACTATGTTGTAGGACTAAACCTTATAAAAGCTTACATATACCGTGAAGTAGAAGAAACAACACGTGCAGAAGAGAAGCAACGGATATGGATAGTGAGTCTTGTTGATGAGTGGTATGACAAGCGATATTATGTCATGTTGCATCATACCGAGTACTCGTACCCGGCGACTGAGAATGTAAATCTTGTCATCATGGAGAATTTTAAGTATTTTTACCACTATATTAATATATATCATGACAAGGTTTGTAGTGAGGTTGTGGCTAATGGCCTGTGTGAGTTTTTAACAGAATTTAGAGATGAGTATCGATTGTTAAACAAAAAGAAAAAATATGGGCATATGTTTCTCTCAAATAGTGTGCCGGATTGTGAAGATGTTTAGTTTGTGGAAATGAACGTCTGGTGAGTGATAAAACATTAAAACCGATATTGCTTCATGTATCGGAAAATTTCTCAAAACACCTACCCAATATAATGGGATACAAGTATTCATGTTGGAACAGCGCCGTACACGTTTCATTTGCTTATTGTGTGACTCACTCCTCCCGACGAGCCGATCCGTTGCATGTGGCTCATAGTAGTCATCTCAGAGCTTGAACCGACTGGACGTGCGCTCCTCGAATACGATGGAACTTCCTTTGAGCAGCATTCTCAACGCCGTGTACGATGTGTCCGTGACGAAGTCGTTGCGCGTGTTCAGGTGTAAAACCGGTGCCATTAACTATGTACTGGAAACGACTTCTAGACAAACAAGCAAACGGAATGTTGTTTATTTAAGTGTTGAGGAGATGAATAGAATCTTCGTGGTAGTTGAGAAGTGGAGTGAGGATCGTTATAAAATTCCTGCAGCTGTAGGTACAAGAAGAGAGCAGATTAGTGACACCCCCTCATATGCCGTTGTTTGTACGTTGTGTATAAATAACGATCAGCCATGCATTGATATACGGCTGATGTGGAAGAATGCTTCTGATAATAACGCTCTTGTCCATACGCGAAACCGTTTCATCCTCGACAGAATGTTTGAAGTCGTCGGATTCCGCAAGCTGAAGCCTATATTAGATGCGCGTGTTACGGATATGCTTTATTTTGATGCGGTTCTTGAATACGCATACACCGCTCTGCTCGATGGGTTTACCGAGTGTAGGACTGAAAAAGGCGAGAATGGTCTAGAGCTGGATGCTTATTTAAAAGGTTTAGACTCTTTGAAATATCATGAACTTTGGTACAAAGCACTTGAGCGGTACAGGGCTCAGCTCACCTACACTGTTCACCCTGAAGAACTATTTCTTTATATAATGAGCAGCTGTCGTAATGACTTAGAAGATTATTTCAACTGCCGCTATGCAGTGTGAAGAAGAGTTCACGATTGAAAAGCTCGGGTTGGTAAAAATAAACCCCCAATTGGAAAGGAGTGTTTATAAACTTGTATTTAATAATGACGTTGTGGCTAACAACGACCTCTTTTTGCGTGCTTTTGATTGTATTCTAGACGTATTTAAAAATAACTTGCCAACCGGATGTAAAGTGGGCACAAAAGTAGTACTGAACGATATGAAGGCCATTTATATAGAGTATAGGTTTCCCTATAACTTGAGCGGTGAAGTAATATTAAGCCGCGTTTACTGCGTAGTGCAAAGCAAAAATGATGTGACTGTAGACTCGATTACGTGTGAGTTTAGTGTTTTGCGCAGTAGAACAAAGTGAATGTATTTTGATGAATTTTCAATATATTTAATTATTAACATAATTGGGTGTATATATATGTGTGTATATGTATATATATATATATATATATATATATATATATATATATATATTATATATATATTTCTCCCGTACTGCTATATTGATGGTTATACTCCTTCGTTTTGTATTTCTTATTTTTTTAGTTTTTGATTTTGTGCAGAAGATAAAGTGTATGTACTTATTTTCAATATATTTAATTATTTAATATAATTGTATATATATATATTTCTCCTGTACTGTTATATTGATGATTATATTTTTTATTTTTTTATTATATACATATTCCTTGTTCATATTTCTTATACTATTATTATTTTTTATTTTATTTTTTTGATCATATATATTCCATTGTATATTTATTTTCTACATATTTCTGATTCCACTAATTCGTCTAAATAAACAGAACGATGTAATGGTGTTTTATTTAATTATTTTGGTTGTAAACGATATTATTATTTAATTATACCAAATGGCTGGTTACACCTTCTAAACCAACTGACGGATTTCTAAGCCCACCGTCAATAATATATGCTTTAGTTAAATAAATAGCGCTATTTGGTAACTCAACCTGTACACTTGAACAAGCCATTTACGCCTTCTAAGTCAACTGACGGATTTCTAAACCAACTGTGAATAATATATACTTTAATTAAATAAATAGCGCAGTCTGGCAACTCAACCTGTACAAGCCATTTACGCCTTCTATGCCAACTGGCGGATTTACACCTAATAAGAGAGCGGGCGCTCAGATGAAGTCTTAATGTGCGCTTGACTCCTGCCAGGCGAACACCTCTCTTCCTCTCTCTCTCCTCCTCTCTTGCTCTTGGGGGATAACCCCGTCTATTTGCAGACGGCATATAAACACCGATCGTGGTTGCGGCTTTATAGTTGCAGTATTAGCTCATATGTTCACTGTTCTAAATACGCGGGCCCAAAAAATTTTGTTGCCTACTGTTTTGCAGCGCGCCCGTAAACTGGCTTCAGATTGCAAGATTGAGTTTGACTGTAATATGGGCCCTGAAGAGCTGAGAAGGGGAGAGCAGGAAATGAATGTTCGTATAGTTGTATTTGGAATGGATGATCGTCGTAGGACTGTATATGTTTTTAAAAGCAGTCAGAGAGACCGTACAAGACCCCTACTTATTTTAGACTGTCAGGGTCAACGTATCTCCCCATCCGTAATATAAGGGGCCTTTACGCGAGTTATGATAAAAGCCGAAAATATGGAAGGCATCATGATTTGTGTAAGGGGTGTCTCGAGTTTGCGGACAACATAGTGAAACATTGTAAGGATTGCCACATGGTATGTGAGAAGTGTAAAAGCTCCAAATGTGAAAGTCATGTAGTTGAAGCTGAGAAGAGGGATTGTAATGTGTGGAAACGCACATTTTTCAATAACAAATGCTTTGAGCTCTATAAGTCAATTGGTACTTGCAAGAAAATGATAATCTGTGAATGTGGTATGTTTCATATGATGAATAATTGGGGGAGATTCACGCATAAATGTGATGAAATTCACTGTTCTACATGCCATGAAATATAAGGTAGATAGTATACAGCATGTATGTTATATGAAAAATGCTAAGCTTAAAAATAGACCTTGTTTAAGTGTGTACTACGATATAGAAACATATACGGTTGCTGAAACCAAAGAGGTTATCCCACTTCTACTTGTAAGCCAGACTATCTGCGATGAGTGCATGGAAGTCGAGTGTGATGAGTGTCACAATTGTGGTAAACGGACAAACGTTTTTTAAACGATCGCACACGGCAACCCCGTGAAACTCTTTGTGTCCTATATTGTCAAGAAGCTCTCCAGAAATTTCTTCATGAGTACGAACATTATAAGAATCCGACAGAGGTCCCCGTGGTTATTAGGCACAGCGCAGACAACGTTGAATATGGAAGCATATGGCCTGGGGTAGGCGCTAGAGATGACCAATCAAAGAATAACGGGTGGACCCCACAACATATCGAACGTGTATTAAAAAGCAATCTCCCACATACTGTGAGGAATAAAGGTTTAAGTCCTTATAATCTATTGAGTGATGACCCCGTTATACAGTGGACCGATACAGGTGAGGTCATTGTTGACAGGCCTCAAAAATCGTTGACATCGTCGATGACCTGGTGAGAAAGTGGGATAGGCCATCACCATCACGATGGAAGCATATTAAAGCAAGACTACAACAAATAAATGTCCCCAAAACATTGATTGGGAATCTGAACAGTTTAAAAGACTTGGAGCAAGCCTCGCATGTGCCACAACCGAGCACGCCATCACCCCCTGTGGTAACTTCTCTGAAGAGGAGAACGAAGAGGCCAAACAACAACCGTCAACCCTCCCCGCTTGCCTCTAAAATACGCAAATGGTTAACATATTAAGAAAACGTTTTTTTGACATTTTTAGCCCAGCCTCCTACGGCGGCATTGCTAGACTGTACAGAGGCGTTTATAATGTGGGAGTAGGGAAAAAAGATGTTGAGAGGTTTTTGCTGGAGTAGGATGCTTATACATTTGATAAGCCGGTGAGAAAAAGGTTTAAAACAGCCAAGACAACAGCAGCCTTGATTGACTTTATTTGGCAGGCGGATTTAACAGACATGCAAAGATATTCAGTGTATGATGACAGCTGCCGTTACATCCTATTCATAATAGATGTATTCTCTAGATACCTGTGGTTAATTTCCCTGAAAAATAAATCGCTTGGAACAGATGATAAAGATACCAAAACGCTGATGTTGAAAGGAAATAGGTTTTCTTGTTATTTTTGTACGGATATGGAGAAAGAATTCATAGACCGAGCTTTTCAGAACATGCTGACAGAGTTTAATATCAGCTACTGCACTAGCAATTCTATACATAAGGCATCTTTAGCAGAAAGAGTTCAACGTACCATAAAGGAACGCAGCAAGCATCGCTATTTTACACATAAAAACACCTACAGATATATAGACATTCTGGAATCATTGGCCTCATCCTCCAACCGTTCACACCATCGTGCGATTGAGACAACACCTAACGAAGTTTTAGAAAGAGGTACGCGCACAGAGCGTGAGGTGAGAAGAGATATTCGTAGAACCCCGTCACACTCTGCGCGATTCAAAATCAATGATTATGTAAGGCTGTCGCGTTCGGGTAATAAATTTGCGAAGGGATTTGAGCAAGGTTGGACACGTGAGATTTTTAAAGTTAGGACTATGAGACCTACAGGCGATATAATGCTGTATTACGTTGAAGATTTGAATGGGGAAGAAATCGCAGGCTTTTACTGCGAGGAGTTGCAGAAAGTGACATTTAATTTAGGAAAAAACGTGTTTAAAATTGAAAATTTTTTTGGCAGGAAAGGTTCAGAAAAGAGAAAAATGTACCTGGTGAAATGGTTAGGGTACCCAGAAAGCTTCAACACCTATATAAAAACTGATGCAATAATTAGCATTTCTACGTCACACTCCCGTCCTCTTCTTCTCTGTCTGTACATCCTGAGAACACCCTGGACAACTTTGTAACAGAGCTCCATGGACCCATTGAATTGGGTCGTGATTCGTATGAGGTTGGAATATGCGAAATTCAGCTGGACACCATCTTTTTAAGTATTGATTATAAAGAACCCGTTTTTACGATTCTTAGAGACCGTGATGAGTGTGAAAAGGCCGGGGTAACTCGGGATGAAACCATGCATGTCACCCGGAGTGGGGATGCACTGTATTACACTACAGTAGTGACACTAGGCCCGGGCCATTATGGTGCGGCCGAGGATGTTGTGGGAGACTTAAAAGGTAGTTTATAAAGCTCAAATCTTACGTCTGATTTAGTATGTGAAATCGTAAATAAAGAAACCCCTCCGCACACTCTGACCCTAAAATCCCAGGCTAACAGAAATATTAAAGACAAAGGGCTGTTCAAAATTATAACCGAGTACCGATATGGAGCAGCCCTCCAAAGATATACCTTTCACGAAGCACAACATGACTTGTCCAGCCTAACGTATCGGCTGAAATTGGAGAAAATAGGGCGATGGCTATCCATCCCCAGACATGTGCTATATTTACAGCAACATCGTGGAGCATCAGTTTATCGGGGATACCCATGCGCGTCTGCTGCGTATCGCCCACATTCCCAATCATAGAGGACAGAGCTTGAACATCACATATGACAAACCTCATTATGTCAATGTCGCCACTAATTTATTAGCCAATATCTCAATATGTATAAGAACGATTGAGGGGAAAAGTTTCCCATTCAGTGGCGGGAGGTTAACAGTGAAGCTCCACTTTCGTCGCACTCTGCTATAATGACCCGAAGGCCTTTCACAGTCTATCAAGGGGTGAGATACCAGCGCGGGAGTGGGATTGGATCCATTTTTTTTCAACCCTACTGCGTACTGCTGTCCCTTTGCTGAAGAGGGGTGCCAGATATCTCGGCAGGAAACGGTTAAAATCAGGTCTTAACACGGTAGAAGACATAATGGCGGGGCTAAGCATAAAGAAGCTCTAAAAAAGCACTTAAATCGTACACGGGACGAAATCATCAAAGATGCAAAGAGGAAAATGCGCGGTAGTGGGAAGAAGAAGAGGTCTGTCCGGAAGGAGAAGAAGGGGTTGCCAACACGTGGCGTTAAACGTAAAAGGACATCAAAAAAGAAGAAGTGTTCTAAGCGACTGAAACCTATTGTTGATCATTTTTTAACTGATATAAGCTAAGGACATTGCTCTTATGAGTCATAGGCTGCTTACTACTTGTCGAGAGAGGTGGCAATAATTCTGACTCGTCTTGGCGCGTTTCATCCATCCGTGTAGTTCACAATGTTGTAAATCGGAGCTGGCCCTCTTTGACATGACCCCAACTCAAGTTCCTATTGAGCACAGTGACTTTATTACGATTAACCCGCTAAACACAATTAGTTCCCCGAGTGCCCCTATAGAGTTCATGATCCCCAGCTCAGGCCCTTACTTTTTTTATCCGAGCTGTGTGCACATGTACGCTAAACTGCGTTTAGCGCATTCAGACGGAACAGATTGCGAAGACAAATACGCAGGATTTCCAGAAATGAACTTTCTACACTCCATATTCAGTCAGTGTGACATGTATTTAAACCAGGTCAACATCTCTGCAGGAACGGGTTACTACCACCTACGAGCCTATCTTGAAAATGTCCTCAACTTCTCAAAGGGTTATTATCAGGCTAGAGACGAAAGCAGTATAAAGGACAAATTTAAAAATTCTACAAAGAAGATACAGTACTGGCCAAATTATTAGGAATTTTTTAAAAATTTCATTTTTTGGTATAAAATGTTAAATTAAACCAATTTTAAACGTTGAAAAGTTATTTATTTCTACACAAGAATACATGGTCATTATTTAGCAATAGTTTAGTACTTAGTTTGACCCCCCTTAGCTGCCTTAAGGGATGCGACACGCTTCGGCATGCCATAAATCAATTTTTTGCATAATTCCTTAATACGTGTAGAGTGAAACCAGAATTGAATAAGTCGCTCTATGAGTTGGTGTTTTGTTGTTATCGGCGTTTCATGGATTACGTCCTTTAAAATACACCATAAACTTTCGATTGGGTTCATGTCTGGAGAATTTCCAGCCCATGGGAGCAACCGAACACTATTTTCATGACACCATTTTTTAACCGACTTTGCCGTGTGGCATGGAGCTGAGTCTTGTTGAAAAATCCAACGTCTATTACCATACCATTCCCTTATTTGAGGCAGTTGACGTCTTCTTAGTACTTCTATATACTTGACTTGGTTCATATTCCCCTCAACAATGCTCAAACGACTAGTTCCATGCACAGAAATTGCTCCCCAAACCATGATCTTTTGTGGAAATTTCACCGTTTTCATCAGACACTCAGGCAAAAATTCTTCTCCAGGCCTCCTTCTTACACTTTGAACACGATCGTCAAGCACGGCAATCGTTGACTCATCGGAGAACACCACCTGCAATCAAAGAAAGCCCTGTGAAAGAGTCAGTGCATAGCGTATGAAGTACAGCTAAAACGAAGTACAGTATGACTTGCTGCTTTACAGATATTTTTACTGCAGTTTTATCACGTACTGTAAATACACTTCTATGCATACTGTATTTACTGTATTAACATTCTATTTAATGTTAAATATTATTCTTACCTGTTCCCAATCCTCACTAGTCCAGTTAATGTGTTCCTTTGCCCATGCAAAACGTGCCTTCTTCATAGCCTCAGTGAGCCTGGGCTTCTTCCTTGGGCGGTAGGCTTTGAAGCCGGCAGTTAGAAGCCTCCTGTTGACTGTTCTACGACTAATATTGATGCCATCAGCCGCTAGACTACTGGAAATGTTTTTGCAAGTAGCTCTTCTATTTCTAAGAGACAAAATTGCAATCTGTCTATCAGTTCTTGGAGTCGTTACCCTTTTTCTGCCGCATCTTCCAACCCTTTTGGGGCCTACATTTTCTCCAAATACCATTTTTTTCTTAATACGAAGTACTGACTGTGGTGAAACATGGAGTTTGGCAGCGATTTCCTTTTGTTTAAATGTAGAAGTTAATAAAACCTGTATTTGCCCAATTTTCCGTGGACTCAAGTCATTCTTTCGCCCCATTTTCAAATTCACTTAAAAACTGTAACAAATAATTGCCGAAATTGGGTAAATACACTATTTAAATTAAACGGTAGTTACAATGACACGTAAAAGAAAGAGAAACACACCCGCATCGCACGACAACCAAACGACAACTGACGAACAAACACGCTTCGTTCGACTAAAGAATTATGCAAAAAATTGATTCATGGCATGCCGAAGCGTGTCGCAGCCATTATGGCAGCTAAGGTGGGTCAAACTAAGTACTAAACTATTGCTAAATAATGACCATGTATTCTTGTGTAGAAATAAATAACTTTTCAACGTTTAAAATTGGTTTAATTTAACATTTTATACCAAAAAATGAAATTTTAAAAAAATTCCTAATAATTTGGCCAGTACTGTATATGAAGGTTTTGGACGCCTGCATACAGATTCCACATTCCAGAAGAAGCTGCTTGTGAATGGGGTCGATTTGAAAATAAAGCTCACTCGCACGAATCCTGAGATCTGTTTAAATCTGGGAGCTAACCAAGAAGAGAGCGCAAAACTCGTTGTGATTGATATTATGGAAACATACCTTCGCGTACGCCGAGTGAAATTAAACTCGGGTAAACAATTAGAAATTGAAAAAAGTTTACTACATGCCACGGTAAAATACCCAATTAACAGAGTACAGATCAAACTATACACGGTGTCAGCAGGGCTGGCATCGAAGCAGAGAGAAAACGTCGGCCTAGGAGCTCTACCTAAAAGGTTATTAATTGGAATGCACGAACACGTTTCTGAATGCGAAATATAAAAAGAACGCCTTTAATTTCGAAAATTTCGGCCTTAAAAATATAACCCCATACATCAATGGAGTAGCCTTAGGAGGGACATTAGAAACGGATTATTCAACAGATGCCGTTTATAGTAATCTTGCACATATTTGCGGTGCTTGCGACGAATTAGGAATTGGCGTAACGCAGAAGGAATTCATGAGCAGTTCAACCTTTACCCGTTTGACATTACCCCAGACTTATCTGCTAGTGTAAACACACACTTAAGTCCACAGCAGAGTGGAAACATCTTAGTCAGACTGGAATTCGCCAAGCCGCTAGACGCACCTATTAGTGTACTTGTGTACCTCGAATCACAGGCCCTAATAGAGATCGATTTATTTAGAGGTGTAGTCACAGACTTTTAAAATGGACGCGAATACACTCCAGAGAGTAATGAATAGTGATCGATTCACACGCTCCAAATTTATCGGTGTGTTTGCGAAGCACGAAACGTTGAAACTTCCAACTACGAGAGACTGCGGTGCACTTATTCTAAATACAGATGTTAGTGGTAGTGAAAAAATTCACTGGATTGCTGTCTACTTTAAAAATAGCGATCAAATGTACTATTTTAACTGACTGGGGCCCCATCAATGGAATGACTCTATTATTTAAAATTTCTCGAGCAATTGCACAACCCCAAATTTTCTGGAATCCTTACCGATTCCAAGGCTACTTTAGCAATACTTGCGGCATGTACTGCTTTTCATTTCTCTCGCATATAGTACGTGGGAAGGAATTTACAAATTTTTAAAAATTATTCGGTTTGTGTGACACTGCGCGAAATGATGCGCTGGTATACAGACAGATAAAAAACGTTTCACGTTTGTACACACTCGGTGTATTGTGTGAAGTTTTACGCGTATATATATATTTGTAACTTCAGTATTTACAACAATATTGTGTAAAATATAAAATGTCTCCAATAATGTTAGTTTGTGTAGCGCTTAAGGATGAGTTTTATGCTCTGTAGCTTATTTAAAATGTAATGGACAGTAATTTTGTAACTAGTTTAAGTTGGATATAAATATATAATGCATAAAATATTGGTACCAATGTCACTCCTATATGTGTGAGAAACATTGAAGGACATATTACGTAAAATTGTTTTGTATACAGTAAGCGCTATTATGTACTATTTTATGAAACATTCCTCTTGGCTATATAATTTAATAAATTGTTGAAAATATACTGCTTCTTCTTATCCTGAAACACACACGAAAAAGAAAAACTCACATCACTTCCTCGATGATACGACAATCACTGGGCTGAGTGTGCAGTAATACTTGTACCTCCCTATTCAGGTCACTGTCCACGACTTGAGTTTCTTTAAAACTATTACGAAAAGTTTCTATAACACGATCGAGTTCTTCATCGGTCCTTTAAGGAGAAAGGACACGGATGTAGGCAGAAATTTTTAAATTATTTTTGGGTAGTTCCTACATTTTTGTGAAGTGGACCCTGGTATCCATTTTCACAGTTAGGTTAATTGGATGCCTATCAAGTAGAAGAGTAGCCATATTAGCATATATATATATATATATATATATATATATATATATATATATATATATATATATATATATATTCATAAATAATAACTTGCAAAGAGCGATGTAATTAGTAATTCTAAAAGCAGACGCTTTAAAACGTTATTATGACATGTATACCCAGGCTACCCATTTATATGATAGCCATATTGTGTGGAAGGATGACTAACTGGGGTTACTAAGCACCGCCAGCCGTCACAGGGTCTCGAGCCCGGGGCCAGATAATAAATTCTGAAGAAAATCTGCAGGCCTATGGATTATGTCATAATTTATACGTAAAAGAAGAAATTTGACCCCCCCCTTTAGAGAAAATGCCGAATAACTTTTCAATAAGACATTGCGAAGCAGTTAATTTACAGAGACGGAAGTACTTTTATCCGAGCTGGACATATTACGCATCGCCTGCCATTACCGGGTCCCGAACCCAGGATCGTTGGAAATCCCTCCCTTTAAAGTTTGCAGTAATTCATGCTTCGTACGAGTCAAAATATGAATAAATTATGGATTTTTATAAAAATAATTAACACTTGCAAAGGATTCTTGATTAATATAATGAAGGACCGTATTAATCACTGAGCAGAATGATACACGATGTGTATATATATATATATATATATATATATATATATATATATATATATATTAATTAATCATTTAGTATAAATTAATCAATTAGTATAAAGTCCAAAGTCGCATAACGCTGACACGAGTTTGGATAAATTTTTTATTTTCTTTCTATTTTTATAATTGGTGAATTATTTCTTTTTAAACTACTTAATCATGTTTTTAGATTTAGCTTAATAATGTAATCTTATTAAATTCTGCAATGTTTATTTCCTGTATGCATTCTCTCTTCGTTGTAAAAGATGAAGTCATGTCCTGCTTAACGTTTAATTTTGAATCTTAAGCATTTAATTTTTGCTCATGTGCATGTTTGATTGTAATTCGTGATAGAAGGCATATTTCAATTTCCATTTTTAGTTAACTCGGCAGATCATGATAAAATCAGATCTGGCAATATGCGGTTTAAAATAAAAATATGGCTTCCTCTTGCTTATCAGTCTGACATTGCTACAGCTAAAATATTTGTTTTGGCTTTAAATATTTTGTAAAGTAAATCAGCCTATTGAGAATAAAAAAACAAAAACAGATCAGCATTAAATAATAATGATGTCAGTAAAAATTTCATTATATAAACTCATAAAATTTCTCCAATGTTCATTCTGATTTTAACTGATCTGACTTAAAAGCTGAGTGTTACCTGCAACATTTTAGTAGTAAACTACAGTAAGAGCATATCTTTGTCTTCTCCTTCGAGCCTTGCTCTCTTTAGAGAACTTAGTCTTAAATAGAGAAAAATAATTTCCCGATACGTTATAAGAAGAATCGGGGAACCTTCAGAGAATTTAATCAGCATCACAGAATCCTCCGATCCACTACAAGAAGAAATCGGAGAGTAGTATAGAAGAAACTACTGCGATTCCCTATATGGTACCAGATATTCCAGAGTAACAAATCCGTTGCTGCCACCTAACCAGAACCCCCATCAACTTCGAACCTCCCAAGGCCATAGACGGAGGGGTTAACAACTGGCGACCCTGCAACCAGGATTCTTCCAGTCTTCCAGACCCTGGAACTAGAACCAACATTCAGTTGATCGGTGTGTCACGACTTCCAGTTCTTTACAGCCATCATTCGACCGGTGTGTCACGCCCCCAAGTTCTCCACGCCCATTCTTCGTCCAGGAACAAGTGGCCAACAAGAAACGTCTTCAAGGATTTCGCCGTAGGAATCTTGTTAAGTACAGAGCCTTTTTTCAAATTATTTACTAAACATTTGAGAAGTCATTATAATTAACAGTTGATAACACTGGTCAACAACAATTTTGTCACAAGGGTTTTGATGGGTGTTCTAAGTGTACTTTTTCATGCTGAATCTAAATATGAAATCAGATTTTTTCTATCAGGCTTAGTTTACTTGTGACGCTATGTTCATTTTTTCCTCATTTAGCATGATCACCGGATAAAAAAATAATAACATATTATATATAATTAAGTATATAACAATATTATAATATAAAACATTATAAAACTAATAAATATAATAATATATTATATTAATTAATATAACTGTAATAAAATATATTAATATTAATATATATGTTGTATTAATTTTTCTGTAAAATTAGTACAATTTATTCCTTTGGGGAGAAAGTTCTGATAATGCTGGCAGGATAAATTTGGTCGGAGCAGCAGACTGTGCAGGTTGAAACATGTTTGTACCTGTTCAGACATGAGCCTAGTTTCTGTGTGTAGAGCAGCTCCAAGTCAGTCTGCTTGTAAATGTCACAGTGTTAACAGCTAGTGTCTTTTGCTTCTTGTTAATTTTACACCAGTGTTGTATTCATATAGATGTTTTGTAATGCCGCGGAACTGTCTGAATCATCCTAATTCCTTTTGTTATGTATGTGGTGATCTAACTTTAAAATCCCAGAAACGTAACTTTACACCATTAGTAAAAAAATGCTATGAACTTTATTTCGGATGTAAAGTAGGCGATCAGGACAAGAGTTGGGCCCCTCACATTTGTTGTGTGACATGTGTAAGACTACTTACAGGATGGCTAAACGGTTCACGTCACATGCCATTTGCTATTCCAATGATTTGGAGGGAACCCAAAGATCACACAACAGACTGCTATTTCTGCCTGGTAAATACAAAGGGGATCACTTCAAAAACAAAGAGCCTTATGAAATACCCTAATCTACCGTCTGCAATGAGACCAGTTCCCCACAGTGCTCAACTTCCAGTACCAAATCCTCCTGAACATGTAAGTTTAAGTGATGAGGAATCAAACGTAGCTGTAGCATATCACGAGGAAAAAGATGAAGACATTTCTGATCCAACATTCCAGGCTACCTGTTCCTCCAATGAACCACATTTACTGTCACAAGGAGATCTAAATGACCTAGTTCGTGATTTGAAATTATCTAAGAAGCAGGCTGAACTTTTAGGTTCAAGATTAAAGGGTTGGAATCTACTGCAACGTGACACTAAAGTTTGTTTTTTCCGCAGCCGCCATGATGAATTCAAAGAATGGTTCTCCCATGAAGATGGACTTGTGTTTTGTAAAGATGTTAATTCAGTCATGGGGGCTCTTGGTCATGAACATAACGTGGATGAGTGGCGATTGTTCATTGACTCCTCAAAAGTCAGCTTGAAAGCAGTCCTTCTTCACAACGGAAATAAATTTCCTTCTGTACCTATTGCACATGCTGCAAACATGAAAGAGTCATACGACAACATGAAGTTGCTTTTAGAAAAGTTTCAGTATCAGAAATATAAGTGGAATATCTGTGGAGATCTGAAGGTCATTGCACTTTTGCTAGGGTTGCAGCTAGGTTACACCAAGTACTGTTGTTTTTTTGTGAGTGGGACAGTAGGGACAAGCAAAACCACTACGTTAAGAAGGATTGGCCAAAACGCACCTCACTTGTTCCAGGCAAGAAAAATGTTGTGAATAGTTCACTTGTTGACCCTGAGAAGGTGTACCTTCCTCCTTTGCATATCAAGCTTGGACTTATGAAAAACTTTGTTAAAGCGATGGATAAAGCGCAAACAGGATTCACATACTTGAGAAATAAGTTTCCCCGGATCAGTGATGCCAAGATTAAAGAAGGCATTTTTGTAGGCCCTCAGATCAGAGAATTGTTAAGAGATGAGAGATTTGAAGGAGAGTTGAATGAAGTTGAGAAAGCTGCGTGGCAGAGTTTCAAAAGTGTCTGCACAAATTTTTTGGGAAATCACAAGGCCGAAAACTATCCTGAAATAGTAGGAGATCTTCTTAAGTCTTACCAAGTAATGGGGTGCAATATGTCATTAAAGGTTCATTTCTTGGACTCTCACTTGGACTTTTTTCCGGAAAACCTGGGTGCGGTAAGCGACGAACATGGTGAGCGTTTTCATCAGGATATTTCTGCCATGGAAAACCGTTACCAAGGCAAATGGAGCCCCAGTATGCTGGCTGACTATTGCTGGACTCTTAAAAGAGACATGCCTGAGGCAAAGCACAGCAGAAAATCAAAACAAGGTACTTTTTAAACTACAGGTATGTCTTTTCGATCATATTTTAATAAATATGTAACTATATGGGTTTTTAAAAATTAAATTGCATGTCACAAAAACCAGACCTGATAGAGAAATTTTACAAACTTATTTGGATTCAGCACAGAAAATACTATAAGAATAAGGTATTTTCATTCTTGGGACACGAAAAAATTTTTTTTTTGTTGCCCAGTGATAATTAGTATCAAGCCAGAATTAACACAAAACACAGTGAACACTCCATACACCAGTGATACATTTCTTTTTATTGAAACCGAGTTATTTTCCCCATTATAGTTAGTATAGAATAATTTTATTTAATGTGCCAATCAAAATATTACCGTACATTCGAGTGAAATTTTGTTTACATTTTTTTTTATTTTGTTTACAATTTTTTCAAATTTTTCCATAGTTAGACAAATTGTTGTGCATTATTTGTATATTTCTTAGATAGAGTAGTTAGGAAAGCCACTACCTTCACATATGAACGATTCAGACGGTGCCCTTTCTGACATTGAAAATTTCCCTACACTCATTTTTCCACCTACCCCGCGCCCTTTAAACATATTTCCAAACACGCAAACTTCAGATCAAGCACAAGCCAACATGTCTCAAACCGCTTCTCCAGTATACATTAACTTAGGTAGACTTGTAAACCTTCCCCACACTGTCCTAATTTTTAAGGGAACCATAGATAATCACTTCGTTGAACAGCGCGTAAGACCTTGGATTGAGTCTCTAGAACAGCATTTCTTACGCGAAAACATCACAGATGATGATATAAAGATTAGGGAAGCCAAAAGGTTTATTGACTCTAAAGAGGGGAATGCCCATGATACAGTTACATAAGTCCCATCCATTAGCGAAGCTACAACTTGGGACAATTTTAAAAAACATTTATTAGAATTTTTCAAAGAAACAACACTCGCACAACCTTTGGCCACATTAGAGGCTGTCTTCCAAGCTAAATGGAAGAAAGAAGAACATGAAGATTTAAATAATTTTATTCCACGAACACATAAACTCGTAGGAGAAGCCCTCCGAGCCGCAGAAAATGCATGTAACATTACATTCACTTCAAAGCAAAGAAACCTAATAGTAGCAGCATCCATTTACCAAAACCTACCAGTAGCACCTAAAAAGAAATTTCAAGAGTGTACAAATATTGACAAACCAGTAAGTGTAGCCATAAATAAAACAAAGGAACATTACCCATACTTAGCGAGCCAGAACTACCGGAAGGGTAGACACCCCTATACACTACATTCAGCAGCAAGAACAACAACAACAATAAAAACCCTATAAATCGAGGCCGATGCAGGGAATATCACCTCAGAAACAAGCCCCACAAACTCAGAATGCACGCCCTCCTCCTCAGTATTTAATTGCGATAGTTTTGGGCACAGGATGAGTCACTGCAATTATCCCCCCTATTGCTCCCACTGTCATGAACATGGTCATCGCCGTGGCAACCGACAAAAATGTGCTGACAAAGCCCCTGTAGGGTACAGGCCACACTTCCAGAGATCAAATCACCAACGTTCCCAAGAGCTCTCTAATTCTTAGAAACTAGTTAGTTCCCAGCCTCAACAGAACCACCCACCAAACAGATCACAACCACAAGGTCAACTACACTATTACCCAATATCCAGACCCCAATATAATCAGCAAGGTCGGATGGTTCGGTACGTAGAAGTACCCGTTGAAGAATCAGTTTCCCCAGAGTATACTTTTCAAGAAGACCCTCCAGTGTATGGTGATCTCGTAGCATATGACTCAGGTCCTCCCATAGAAGTCAGTTCAATTTCTTTTTTAGATACCACTTCGGAGGCAGCAGTTCAGCCTTCTCCCTCCTAAATAGCAGTAATAAACCCAAATACACATATGAACTACTCATCAGGATAATAGGTGCGAACCTACTAGATTTAATAATAAGTATGGGTAATAAACCCAAATACACACATGAACTACTCATCAGGATAATAGGTGCGAACCTACTAGATTTAATAATAAATTGCAGCACAAATAACCGAGATTTAACCGCTCTTCTAGATAAAGGAGCACATGCGACATTGATTAAGAAACAATGTGCAGATGAGTTACTAGAGAGTACAGATTATAAATATGAAATTAAGGCACCTTCCTGCCAACTCAGAGGAGTTACAGGCACTCATATACCTACATATGAAGAAATCGAATTATATTTAGAAGTTGGTAACGCGGTATATCCCGCAAAATGTTGTATTGTGGACGCAGTCGCCAACTTTCAGACAGATATCTTACTAGGTATGGATTTCTTTAACCGGAATCAATGGGAAATTTACCCAGCTGGAAAATTAGTTAAGTGTAGAAATAGGACACACTTCTACGTGAGAATAACAGACAGCTTAATGCTAAGAGAATCAGTTTAGTTCGGATTTCCGAAAGAAATATGAAACCCACTCCAGTTTATAGTAGTTCAAGTCAGTCGGTTGCATCCAGAGGGACAACCGCCCCAGAAATCAGCCCCAACAGTAATCAGTTGTTGAATCCAGTAGGATCAACACAGTTTCCAGTCAGTCAGTTTCAGTTCAGCCAGTTTCAGTTAACTCAGCAGTTGAGATTCGAAATCCAACTGAAACGATTTTTCAGCAAATAAGATTCACAATTTTTCATGTGCCCTACAGAGCATATAACAGTAGCACCTTATGAGAAGATGTGTTTCCCAGCAATAGTAGTAAACGGTCAAGGAAAACTATTAGAGTCAGATCGTACTCTTATTACAGAGAAAAGTAATTTCAAGAGCGATGTTCTTATTGCCCAAGTTCTTAGTTATTGTCAGAATTCAGCTATCCCTGTTGTTTGTTTAAACAAATGAAAAAGCCCTATTGAATTAACTTCAAATGAGAGAATAGGAACTGTTTCCACAGTAGAAATAAATTCAGATTTTCCCACCAGTACTATAAATCGTGTTTCCAGTTCCTTCGAGTTAAACCCTTCAGCATTAAAAGAAGAATATAAAAAATGTCTGGAGCACTCCCTTCAGGAGTCACCAGCCATACGGGATCCCAAACTACTGGAATTATTTATCGATTTCCTGATAAGAAATATAGATGTGATTGCCTTAAAAGGAGATCCTCTGGGCCGAACTAATTTAGTCCATTTCGAAATCAAGCTAGAACCCAATTCTAAACCCATCTTCATTCCTCCCTATAGGGTTCCACATTTCCAATTAGTAACTATTGAGGAACACACCAAGGACATGTTGGAGCAGGATGTCATTCAGCCTTCAGCTAGTCCCTGGTCCGCTTCAATGGTTCTTGTTTCCAAAAAGGATGGAACATCTCGCCCTTGTATAGATTTTAGATGCCTAAACCACATCACCATCTCAGACCGTTTCCCTATTCCAAACATGCAGGAAACAATTCTGAACCTAGGGAGAGCTAACTTCTTTTCATCCCTCGATTTAGCATCCGGTTATTGGCAAATGGAGGTCAGTCCCGAATTTCGGGCATTTACTGCTTTCTCCACTAACCGAGGCCATTACGAATTCCAGGTTTTACCTTTCGGAGTCCGAAATAGGCCTGCTAATTTCTCTAGGTTGATGAATATAGTCCTTTCCGACCTATTAGGTGTCGAAGCTCTCGTCTATTTTGACGATATTATCGTTTATAGTTCGGATATAAAAACACTTTCAACGTCTTCAGAATGTGCTCTCACGTATGAGAAAAGCACACCTTAAACTGAAACTTGCAAAATGCAACTTCTTACAGGAATCCCTGGTATACTTAGGATTTCTACTATCATCCACTGGAATTAAACCTGATCCATCCTGTACCGAAAACCATCGACGACGCTCGTGCATTTATTGGATTTGTCGGATTCTATCGAAATTTTATCCCCCAATTTTCAAACATTGCTAAACCCATTACCAATTTGTTCCAGAAAAATGCTAAATTTAATTGGGAATCTGATCACCAACATGCTTTTGAAACTTTAATCGGTAAATTAAACTGTCATCCCATCCTCTAATATCCCGATTACACCAAACCCCTTGTCATAGCCACAGATACTTCCTCCTATGGACTAGGAGCAGTCCTATAACAGGACGTAGATGGTGTGGAATTACCCATTGCTTATGCCAGTCAACTTCTCTCTGGACCTCAACGGAATTATTCCACTACGGACAGAGAGGCCCTCGCGGTATATTGGGTTTTGAAAAATTTCCGAAATATCGTCTACGGCTACAATGTAACCATAAAAACACCATAAGCCACTCACGTATCTCTTCAAGGACAAGCTACTTGAAGGACGGTTGAGTAGATGGGCTCTGTTGACTCAGGACTTTGCGGCAAAAATCGTATACAAACCAGGAAAACTTCAAATTATTCCAGACGGATTGTAAAGACTCAACCCCGACACCCAAGTGAATAAGATAGGAACTCTTCCTGTGTTCGACTACGAATGTCTGCAATACTCCCAACAACAGGACCAACACACCCAGAACCTTCGGGCTCGCCTGGAACAAAACGAATCATCAAAGGTAAAAGAACAGTACAACCTAAAAGATGGGCTCGTACATTTTTGGAACGAAGTTGAAACGACCTCGTGGAAATACCAAAGGATCTTGTAGATATAGTCATCGGACTTTGTCACGACTCACCTTTGTATGGCCACATGGGGCTGGATCGCACCATCAAGAGTCTTTTGGAGCGATACAATTTTCCCGAAATGAACAAAAAGGTACAGTGCTTACAAGAAGTCTCACGCCTCTGTCTCGTCCCAAGCTAGTCTGTTAGGTATAAAATGGGCGGTCCTTATAGCAGCGGAGGTGTGTTCGGATTGGTGCACATAATTGCTCTAACCCCATTAATGACGTCAACATCTATCTTTGTGTTGATCACTCTATCTATTTATATATAGAGACATACTGTATATAGATATATATAGAGTATGCAGGGGATAACGTGTCTCAGTCCCAGCTATAGTAGTTGTCTTACAATTGACAGTCCCAAGTGCAAGTTACGTTAACACCTCCACATAAACTACCCTGGACTAAAATAACATACGTGAAGCCCTTTCCCACAAACCATTTAAAAGGTGTGATTTAAAAGCTCTCTCTCTCTCTCTCTCTCTCTCTCTGATCACACCGCATCCCATCAGAGGTCTTCAGCAGGGACATCGGCAATGTATCCATATAACGTTAATAATAACCGAAACTCGGGGAAAATATACTCTCTGCCTTCCGCTCTACCCCAAATCCTTTTCTATTAGTGACCTCTTAATACAAACTAATCTATCATATTTTGCGACTTTTTAACTCTGGTAGGATTCAATTCCATTCCTATAGTGTAAGAGATACTTAAATTCATGTGTGTATTATGCCATATGATGTGCGTAATAAATAATAATTTTTAAATAATTGGAGCGTTCAAGGTCATCTGTAATAATCTATAGACTACCCCCAAGCCCACTCTCAACACTTACAGTCCCCTAAGACACAGGCGTCTTCAAGTAACATGAATGCGTAGAGATCTTAGGTGTTAGATTCCCTATTACATAATTTATGTACTAGGTTTAAGAACGCTGGCATTGAAGGATGGAAGGAAGGGACAGTAAAAACGATAATAGGTTTAATGAAGGAAGTGGAATGAGGATGGAGGTAAGCGTTGCTATTTCGAAGGAAACGAGGTTGGGTGGGGAATTACGAAGGGAGGAGGAAAGGGAGAGAGGGGGCTAAAATGAACGCGGGGATGGGTTAAGGGAGAGGAGAGAAATTCATATGAAATGCTAAACACAAACTCAAATATTTATTTTAATGCCCTAGAGTCCAGGGTCCCCAACCTTTTGGCGCCGAAGAGCACATTCAAGACTACCGGTAGTGCGGCGGGCACCATTTACTTTTTCAAAGCAAATTTATAGTTGGACTTAATAAGTTAATAATGAACATAATACACAAAAAAAAACATTTAATTCCTATGTAAAATAATGAACATAATACACAAAAAACAACATTTAATTCCTATGTAAAATAATGAACATAATACACAAAAAAAAACAAGGATGGGCTAACTAAGAATCTTAGAAAAATTATCAAAACAATAACTTAATTTATTTATAAAGAAATCATTATTTTCAAATAAATGAGCATCTGTTTCTGTAATTAACTACTAAAATTTAATAAAATGTTAATTATGTTACATATTTTAAATATTTAGTAACTAAATATTTAAAATATGTAACATACTTAACATTTTATTAAAAATTTAAATAAAAACTTAACAATCGTAGTCAGTCAGTGGCGGGCACACGCAAAAGGGTCGGCGGGCACTGACAGGTTTAACGTATGTGGCTAGAGGCCGCCACTCAGAATTACCACTACTACCTAAGTCATAATAAGGTTATTTACTATGACAGAGTAGTCATGAGTAGTTATGGAAATAAAATATGATTATACTGTTGATGGCTGACTATATTCAGTTGGGATATAAACTATTGCTGACAATCTTTGGATCCTTGGCTTTTAAGACGAATTTTTTATGCATATGTTCAACAAAATAGGAAATTGGCTGATTATTATTATTACCATTCGAAGGGTTGGTACCCTTCACAACCGAAATCAATTTCAGAAGGGGTGTATGGTATCTTCATTTCCTTTATCGTCCCAGCACGCTTCACCACATAAGCCATTTATACAAAGATGGAAAGGCCGTCTGTGCACCACGAGACGACCCAGGCAATGCGGGGAGCAATGGTGACATTGCATGAATATGGTGTGCCAGTAAGAGAAATATCAAGACGACTAGACGTTCATCGAAGCACTGTGGGACGGTGGATTCATCGGTATGAAGCAGAAAACTCAATCGCTACTTTGCCGAGGTCTGGTCCTCCGCGTTCAACATCTCAAGAGGAAGATGATGCGATTGTTAATCATGCCAGAGAGCATCCGTTTGTTCCAGCGACGCATATTTACAGACACCTGAACCTTCGTTGTAGCGCAAATACAGTGAACAACAGACTTCACGAGGCAGGGTATTTTTCTCGCCGTCCAGCTATAAAACCTGCATTGACGATTGAGCATAAAGAGGCGCGGATGGGATTTGCCTTGCAATACTTGTCGCAGGAGGAAGAATTCTGGAGAAAAATTGTGTACTGTGACGAAAAAACATTTTCAACAGATAGTCATGGTTCCCTGCATTGTTGGAGGCAGCGCGGAAAACGCCATGAAGAAGGAAATGTTTTCCCGAGCAAACGTAGTGGTCACATCAATCTCGGTGTGTGGGGCTGGATGTCTGGCTATGGTGTCGGATAATTGACTCAAGTAGATGGACGCTTTACTGGACAGCAATATTGCCAGATACTGGAAGAGGTGCTGCTACCCAGTGTTCGTGCGTATCTGGTTCCAGCACCGGAACCATTTTACTTAATGGAAGATAACAGTCCCATTCATAGGAATAACGTTGTGAGAGCGTGGTACGAAGATCACCCAGAGATTATTAATCTAATTCTGCCACCACGGTCTCCTGATTTGAATCCGATTGAAAACCTTTGGGCAATAATGATTAACGAATGGGAGCAACGCAATGAAAGAACATTTGAAGCACTTTTAGCTCACACGAGAAATAGTTGGGAGAGCTTGCGCCGAACACCAAACATTCCCTACAATCTGGCCTCTTCTATGCCGCAACTATTGCAAGAAATTATTGATGCTGGAGGAAGCTATACGAAATACTGATGTTAAAGCTATGCCGTAAATGTGTATCGAATATATATTTATGTTAATATAGAATTTTATTGTATTTTTATGTTTGACATCTATAAAAGTATATATTGTGACGATGAAAGAACTTTACTTATCCTTAGTTAGAATCTTTTCTTGCAATGTCTACGCTCGTGGAGGTGATAATATATGCATTGTTGAAACAAACTATGAAAAGGTAATAGTTTCAGGAAAAAAATAAAAACTGGCAACATCGAGGTCATCACATGTTTATGGGAATTGTCATATGATATGCTACCAATGAACTCTTATATACTACTATATACAGTATACTATATTACGTAATAATTACGATGAACAAATCAAATGCAAATTTCTCTGATTCACGGCCCACCAGTCTTGCTTTAGACTAATGGCTTT
The DNA here is from genome assembly GCA_023014485.1 of Bathynomus jamesi. NCBI lineage: Eukaryota > Metazoa > Arthropoda > Malacostraca > Isopoda > Cirolanidae > Bathynomus > Bathynomus jamesi. The sequence goes on from JAJOZX010001043.1 coordinate 890,929, forward strand.
CATAAGATGGAATAGGTTTAACATAGTTCGCTTAATAGGTTACCACTTAAAACAATGGATAAACTATCTATTAGTGAGACGACCGTGACTTCCTCGAAATGCGAGCGCGTGAGAGGTTCACTGAAGAATTTGGTCATTAGATTCTTCACGTAGGATATGTATCACAAACAACAATATTGACAACAATTCCCAACAATTACTTAATATCAATAATTGCATTTGAGCAAATAATTTAGACCTGCGTCAAAATAACTTAGGTATCATGCCATGATTTGGGATATTTGCCGAATTAGTCGTTCTCTATAATCTACAATATATATTGAGACGGTATAATGTAATGCCCAGCTAATATTATGATGACTAGGATTGCTCCATAACCATCCCAACATCCCGAAACTTGCTCATTCTGCTTCTTAATCATTCGTATTTTAAACACTAAAATGTAGCAGAAGTGACCTAATAATGACGTCATTGATTGGGTTAGAGCAGTTATGTGCACCAATCCGAACACACCTCCGCTGCCATAAGGACCGCCCATTTTATACCTAACAGACTAGCTTGGGACGAGACAGAGGCGTGAGACTTCTTGTATACACTGTACATGAATACATCGCTGAATGCCCGTCTTGTTTAAAACATAAAGGCAACGTACCGTTCACAGCTACCATGCACAAATATCTAGTATGCCAACGGCATGGCAAAGAACTGGAATGGACATACTAGGACCATTCCCTAAAACATCAAAGGGAAACCAGTACATCATTGTGTTTACGGACCACTTCTCGCGTTACAGCGAAGTAGTTGTCATTCCAAACCAGACCTCGGAAACTGTGGCAAAAGCCCTGGTGGAACGCGTCATCCAAAACCATACTACTCCTTCCATCCTAATTTCGGATAACGCCGTTAGTTTCATTTCCAAACTGTTCGAGTCACTCTGTAACATGTGTAAAATTAAAAACACACATTGTGGAATACCATCCGCAGGCAAACGGCTTAATGGAAAGAGACAATTGGAAGATCTTAGAAGCCCTCCGCTATGTTGTCGATGCATCCTCCTGTACATGGGATGATTCCCTCCCCATAGTGCAAACTGCCATCAACAACGGCTATAACGTGTCCATTGGGAATACCCCTCATTTCGTCCTATATCACTACGACAAACGGCTACTTTTTGATTTGCCTGACCAAATTGACCCAGCAGTTATAACACCTTCCGAGACGGCAGAAGCAAATCAGCATCTAGTTGAACGATCTTTCAAAATTTTTGACATAATCCGCTATGCCCTAGAGTGCCTAGACTAACGAAACCAACAGATGGAGCAAGAACAACATAGGCGTCATCCCCGTCAACGGACTATAATCGTCAGTATGCGATGTTACATAAAGAGCGTGAAACCGCCAAGTGTTCATCGCAAATTACACCCAAAATGGGATGGCCCATATAGGATTATGAAAAACCTCGGAAAGAACCGTTACGAAATCCTCGACCTCCGAGATCATTCCAAAGTGAAGATCATTCACGCTGATAATTTGAAGATAGCTGCCGAACACCACCTTCCAAAAAAACATCTG
>JAJOZX010001043.1:897500-977500 GCA_023014485.1 Bathynomus jamesi
CAACATGGGTTTCGGTCAGGCAGATCATGCCTATCACAACTAATGGAACACTACAACATGATTGATGCACTTGAAAGTAATGAAAACTATGATGTACTATACACAGACTTTGCTAAAGCGTTCGACAAGTGTGACCATGGAATCATAATACATAAACTGAAATATATGGGAATAACAGGAAAAGTAGGGAAATGGATATATAATTTCCTTAGTGAGCGGCGGCAAGTCGTTACAGTACAAAGAGTATCTTCATCGGAATCAGAGGTCCTCAGCTCAGTACCACAAGAAACAGTATTAGCTCCACTACTCTTCATAATCATGCTAACTGACGTAGATGAGGACGTTACCAGAGACAGCACAGTAACATCCTTTGCGGATGACACAAGGATCAGTAGAAAAATAAGAAACCCAGAAGATATAAGATCCCTACAAACCGACATAAACAGAATCTACGAGTGGACGGAAGACAACAATATAACGTTTAACACCGAGAAATTTCAGCTGTTACGGTACGGAAAAAGAGAAGACCTAAAATCCATGGAATATTATACCCCAAATGGACAGGAAATTCAGAGAAATTCTAGAGCAAATGATTTAGGGGTTGTAATGACAAATGATGCGAAATTTGAAACACAAAATAAGATAGCAGTAAACATAGCAAAGAGAATAACGAGGCAGATATTGAGAACTTTTAAACGAAGGGATAGGAATGTAATGATTCCTCTACTGAAAATCCTGATCATACCAAAATTGGAATATTGCTCGGTCCTAACATCCCTATATAAGAAAGAAGACATTAGACAGCTGGAAAGGATCCAGAGAAGCTTCACAGCCAAGATCAACGGGTGCAAAGAACTAAATTACTGGGAAAGGTTACGCGAACTAGACCTATATTCACTGGAAAGGAGAAGAGAGAGAGATACACCATTATTTACACTTGGAAAATAATGGAGAAACTAGTCCCTATAATCTTACTCTGAACCCTATAACTCCCCAAACAACGGTGGAAAGTAGAAACGATAGACTGTGTCGTATTCCCAAATTAAAGGCGAGACAGGGAACATCCTTAACTCTGAAAGAAAATAGTTTTGTGGTGAGAGGACCAAAACTGTTTAATCAGCTGCCCAAAGACCTAAAACACAGGAAGGGAGTTGCAGTGGACATCTTCAAAAGAAGATTAGACGCCTGGCTCAGAACAATCCCCGATGAGCCGGGCGTACCTGGCTATGTGAGGTGAAGAGCACAAAAAACAAACTCACTACTTCACCAGACCAACTCGAGAGGAGGGGCGACAAGCCAAGCTTGACCTTCGCGAAATGAGGCATCATCGCGCGGAAACTTTGTAAGGTTGTAAGGTTGTAAGGTATAAATAAATAAATAAATAAATAAATATATATATACATATATATATATATATATATATATATATATATATATATACATATATATATATATATATAGACAAAGAGCGGTAATCAGATTAAGTCATATTTCACAAATTAGTAAAGACAAGCGGTAGCTCGCTATCGTTCGCGACCGTTGTACAACTTGGCCCTCCGGGCGGGTAGTACTGTGACATATACTGCTATATACGCCATTACCCCATTACCCCCACCCCTCTCCCCCATTACCCCCACCCCTCTCCCCATTATAGATATGCGCCTTAAGGGATTATATATATAATCCCTTAAGGCGCATATCCATAATTTATTCACTATTCACGTTTTTCAAAATATATTTCTAAAAAAAAATTCGCAATAGCCTATTTGAAACATCTGTTTTAACGGCGGAATTTTAGAATGCGTCGGCTACAGGCTGACGAGTGAACACCTGAAAATTAAGTCATGATGCCGCACTTCGGCTCCATCATTGGTTAATGGACGTGGTGGCAGGTAAATTTCGAATCGCTAATCCGACCGTGTGCTAAAATCATTTCTCTGCGCAAACACCTGGCACCTGTTATTTTTGTACTGCATCCTTTTGGAGCCAAAAACTCTTCTCGTCAGAAAAATTTTGAAGATTGTGCTTCGTTACAGTATTATCGTGGAAGAAAAGGTTTTAATAGAAAAGATATTTTAAACCCACAATATGATGCTTGCTTAAGAACCCTGAATTTGCCTTCGCAGATGTTCTGGATCTAATATAATGTACTAATGTAATTTTTAAACAAAATAGAGTTTAAATTAGAGCTAATTTTTATTAAGGGAAATATATATATGTTGGTTTGCTCATTTTATCAGTTGCTCGGAGACACTAGCACTCGAAACTGTTTTATTAATGATGATGTTTGTAGTTTCAAATGGGAATTTCAATTGAGACCTGTAAATTCTCATTAATTTTCATGCTGAATACTTATTTATTTTTAATCTGGCTAAATTTTTTTTATTTTATTTAGTATGCCATACTTATTATTCACCTCTATTTTTAAATGCTGATACAATACATATATATATATATATATATATATATATATATATATACTGTATATATATATATATTTTTTTTTTAATAATAAAACAAAACTACGTCATTCTGCTTATTTAGTCGAGTTAGTTAATATGGAATCATTTATTTAGCATGCGCTTATTAGAATTATATAGGAGATAAATACACAATCAAAATAATATTAGTAGAAGAAAGCTATATTCACCCAAAATACACATGATTCCTTTGAGTGTATAAATATATAGTTTTTTCTCAATTAATGGCATATAAATTCAAAAAAGGGTGCTCCTAATCCCCCAGATTTATTTCTGGCGAAATGAGCCACCTGTTCTCCTGAATTAGTCAACCCGAAAATTTCATGACCACTAACCAGGTGTTCACCGGCCTTTTATAATTTAATTGTTAAGCCAGATTTTTTAATTTTCATATAAAAGTCATTCTTACGTGTATAAAGTGATGAATTATGAAAAATGTACAAAAGCTGCTATAGGGACGTGGGGAATGTATTGACCTAAATCAATAATAACAATAATAGTACTAATAGTGGTTTGTGGCTTTGTGGTTCGGAACCCACTTAAAATTGTAGGTCCCCTCCGCCACCACGGAGGACATGCATAATACACAATTACGAACACAGTTAGGTAGACCAGCCATGAGTGGATTCTAGGGTCTTTGTTGGTCTGAAACATAACATTATAACAATAAAAGAAATTTTAAAAGAGATAAAAATTCATTTACATAACAGTGACCTCTCTGAAAACTGAAAAAATCTGAGGACTGCTTAAGCTAATTCTGATAAACGCCTTCAGAATCGTAGCGGCGGCCAATCAAAACTTAGTAGACTCGCTCCCACACCCATTCCTCGGGTTGAGAATTTCTGATTGGCGCAAGGACCGCATACAGGCAATATATCCATGCCCTAGGTGCACTGTTCCACCAATCAGGAAGCCATCGAGTCGGCGATTTGACTTATGAGGGCTGTAACAATTGGCCTACGTACCGTATATATAAAAGGGGGCATTTTCTGCGGGGAGCCGTAGCAATTATTTTTATCAGTGAATAATCTCGCATTACTAGTCGTCATGAGTCAGTCACAACTCTACTGTTTTCCAGACTTATATGAAGTTGGAGACCATCGGTAAGCTACATTCGGGAAGGGGATTGTGTAAATATACTTGTTTATATATATATATTTATATATATATATATATATATATATATATATATATATATACAGGGCGTCCCAAAAAAATGTATACACACTTTAAATAATTATAAAGGCAGTGTTTATTAAAATACATTTCATTTTCAAAATGTAATAGAATCTACAGACATTATTTAATTGTTTTGTCAACGCCTGTTTTCAAACTGACGTCCGTTCTGGTCCAGGCACTGCTGATAACGCGAAGCAATGGAATCGCAAACATCACGAAACATTTCGTTTGGTATTTGTGTGCATTCTCGTTCAATGGCTGCTCTCAATTCAGCGACTGTTGCAGGTTTTATAGCGTAGACTTTGTCTTTTAAGTATCCCCATAAAAAAAAGTCTAGTGGTGTGAGGTCTGGTGAACGCGGAGGGTATTCTATGAAACCCCTTCGTCCAATCCACATCCACATCGTGCCAAGTACCACTCGCAATACTCCACTCTTCGGTCCGCTTCATCTTCATTAATAGCATGGACTAATCTTGGAATGTAACTTTTCCATTGACAGCGCTTCAAAATGCGTTGGACAGACGATTCTGAAATTCCTACCTCACGACTCGCTTGCCGCACAGATTTTCTTGGACTTTGGTGATACGTTTCAAGTACTCTTTCTTGCTTTGTGGGGGCTTGTCGATGTCCGTGGTCTTCCGGAACGCTTCTTGTGGACATTCTGAACAGTTCCATCGGCTTCAAACTTATCTCTAATTCGAGTGATGGTAAGTCGCGTTGGTGGATCTGTTTGAAACTCCCTCCTAAACTGTCTTTGCACTTCAACTGCGTTTTCACACTTCCAGTAGCATTTTAGAATGAATTTCCTTTGTTCAAAGCTTAGTCTGACTGCCATTATTAATTCTAATGGGTTTAACTTGGAAAGAAAGAAACATCAATTGAGCTATCAGCTGTTAAAGTGTGTATACATTTTTTTGGGACGCCCTGTATATGAAAGAGTGATTTTTATCCGGTCTTCTTGCAGGCTGAAGCCACTAGGCTGATTTTAGCAGCTACCGACGGAGAAAATCTTCTCTTGTCCCAGGATGTTGCAGACATCTGTGAAACAGAACAGAATGATACAGCGGAAGGGGACACAATTTTCATGTAGGTATAGGATAAAAGTAACTCCGACTCTGTAAATTAAAGAAATTGTACTCTATTAAGTATTTCGAGATCGAATTTTCAAATTATTTTGTTTATCAAATACAAATACAAATGTAATTAATAATTACGTAATAATTTAAAAACTAAAGTTATAGAAAGTTCTACAGGTAGACTTTTAGAAATACTAATTGCATCTCTTTTAAGCAACTTTTACCTTACAATGATTTTATCAAAGTATATGTGAATGACCCAGTTTGGCTATTTGTTTATTACACTGGGTAACAAAATTTGAAAATTGTTCTGTTTATTGTGATTTTTCTGTCGTTTCTTAATGATTTCGGGGCGCTGATTCCAAAAATGATATTGGTTTTGCTCTATCATCAACCGTTTCAAAAATATAGGTTATCACACTTTTCATATGGCAAAGTATATAAAGAAGGCTAACATAAATATTTTCTGAAAATGAAAACACTATTGGAAATTGATGTTTATTGAGCCAAAATAGTTTGACAAACCCCAAATGGTGCAAAGGATATAATATATATCATGAGGAGAACCGATAAGAGAATAACAAGCCTCGTTATGCAGTGTGCGTTCCTTAAAAATGCACTGAAGAACGCGACTTCCGCGTATGAACATTCTTATCCTTTCTGATCAGCGACCATACGTACTCTCCATCGTTTGAATATCTTGATGGAATCTTTCGCCATGTTCTTCACTCACATAGGCCCAGGTTATCACGAAAAAAGTCTAGATGTGAATGCAGATAGTGTAATTTTAAAGACATACGGCACCCCATTTTGCCAAACCACTTAATCAAATTTGACACTAATCCTTATAGTTTGGTGCTTTATGGTTGCCTACAAACCCACGAACCACATCACGGAAAGCACACCAAGCCTCTTTTTCGATCGGAGTCATCTTGGCTTCAAGGTTCTTTGAATTCAACACCGCCTTGACTTGTGGTCCTACAAAGATGCCAGCCTTGACTTTGGCCTCAGAGAGTTTAGGGAACATGACCCGAATCTGTTGGAAAACGTCCCCTCCAAAATCTAACGCAGTTACAAACTGCTTAATTAGACCCAACTTGATATGGAGAGGTGGTAGCAGAACTATGTCAGGCTTCACAAGAGGTTCCCTGAGTACATTGTACTTTCCTGGTTGCAGTCCTTCACGTGGAGGCCACTGAACTGTTTTATAGTGCTCAGTTGAAGCTCTGCGATCCCACAGGCAAAGAAAACATGAATATTTAGTAAACCCTCCTTGTAAACCTAACAGGAAACCAATCATTTTGAAATCACCACACACGTCCCAGCTATATTGTTCATACCTGATTTGAGTGAGCAGTTGTTTGACATTTTCATAGTCCTCTTTCATTTGAACAGAATGTGCAACTGGTATAGATGGATATTTGTTCCCATTGTGGAGTAGAACAGCTTTTAAACTCCGAGTTGAACTGTCAATAAACAGACGCCACTCTGAGGGTATGTGTTAACCCAATAGCTGTTAATAGACCATTAACCTCGCTGCAATAACAGAGAGAGCCATTGACATCGTAGAACCCTGCAAACTCTTCATGCCGCTTTCAGTATACAGTGCTCTTGCAGTCTTCTCCAAGCAAATTCCACTCTTTGAGTCTGGAGGTCAGAAGCTCAGATCCTGAATTCGTCAGACCCAAATCTCTAATTAAGTCGTCCAATTCCCTCTGATTTGGAAAGTGAGGGTTTGTACTGAAAGTTACTGTATATTCTTCATCATGACTGTCCTCACCAGCCGACATCTCAGATGATCTAGCTGCATCCTCATTTTCAACCTAGAAAGCAAAGAAACAAAATATAGGCATAGCTATATATGTAGAAGAGCATCAGCACTAAGAAAAATCGACACATAATGACCCACAGTCTGTAAATACAGAAAGTAAAGTAATGGATAGATACCTGTTCTGGTGGACGTGGTATTGGAAGACCTTCGCCATGTGGTACAGGAGCTATGGACGACGCTATGCTTGGATACTGAAGAGTCCGCCTTCCTTTAACTTTCCTGTACTTAGAAACATCTACCATGCAGTAGTAGCAATCGTCGTGGTGGCTCTTTGGTTCTCTCCATATTCTGGGTACCGCAAAGGGCATTGCCTTGCGTACCCCCTGCAGCCACCCTTCAAGTGTGGAACGGCAGCTTCCACAGATCACATGGGGTGCCCAGGGCTTATCTTGGTCACCCATAGGCATACCAAAATAGAGCCGATACGCGATCCAGAACTTGGTGCCTTTCACAATCTTGTGCGATACTTGCTTGGGACCTATGTAATACCCACAAACGTAGCAGAATATATCCGGCGAGTGTTTACAAGCTCCAGTTGCCATTCTCTTTACCAAACTGTACTACATTAATCATAACCTGCAGATATAGAGAGAAGAGTTATTAAATCTGCAACAGATTACAGATTCCAGAAAAAAGATGTATTCACAACACTGAAATAATGTTCGCAATAAAAAAGGATCGATAACACTCAAATCGTCTGCACAGAGAAGCGCAGAAACACAGTACCTCAGTGCTGGTAACCATCAGATAAACAACCTGCTTTCTTTGTGTGCTCACACTTACTGACTTCTCAGACTCTGCGCTCTTCTTTATATAGCACAGTGGAAGTTTCGGGCAATTTCTAGAGCAAGAAACTGTCAACGAACATCCGGATTGTTCTCAACAATTCCTGATTATTCTGATATTGCTGCGCCCATAGTAACATTATACTGGTAAAACATGAAAATGGATTATCTCTGAAACTATTGATGATACACACAAACCAAGGCCAGATTTGGACTTAGCGCCCACAAATACATATAAAAACATAAAAAATTCTATATAAACAGAATCAGTGTTACACAGTGTTATCTACCCATGTGTTCGAGACCCGGTAACGGCGGGAGTATGCCCAGATAATCATCACCCTTCCACACACTAAAGAATGGGGTTGGTAGACAATTGGCATAAATTAGGCATTTTTAGTGTACGCGTTATGATTTATTACATAATCTTATTGACCTAAAATGTGTCTGCGTGTCTGTGTGTCCGATTTCTTCGGAAATGTACACAGACTAAACGGCACATCGGAAAATTCTGCAACCACCACCAACTGGTAGTCCATGAGCTGCCGATGTGCTCTGTCAAGTTTCCCGGTCCTAGGACACAATTACTGCGTGCGAACGCCCCAGCACCGCGATAAAACTACAGAAAAGAACGCAGCCGTGAAAATCTTGAGCTTCCCCGGAGGGGAGAGGGGTGGGGTAATTGGGTGGGGTAATTGGGGGAGTGGAGGTGGGGGTAATGGGGAGAGGGGTGGGGGTAATGTGGGAGTGGGGGAGAGGGTAATGGCATTTTTTACCTTTGTGTGGGGGGAGAGGGTGGGGTAATTGGGGGAGTGGGGGTGGGGGTAATGGGAGAGGGGTGGGAGTAATGGGGGTAATGGCGCTTTTTACTTTTGTGTGTGGAGGTAATGGGGGAGAGGGGTAGGGGTAATGGGGGTAATGGCGTATATAGCAGTATATGTCAGTGTTACCCGCCCGGAGGGCCAAGTCGTACAACGGTCGCGAGCGATAGCGAGCTACCGCTTGTCTTTCCTAATTTGTGAAATATGATTTAATCTGATTACCGCTCTTTGTCTATATATATATATATATATATATATATATATATATATATATATATATATATATGCTGGAAACCCACAAGGAAAAAGAAAAACGATTCCTTGGCCTTTCGTTTATTCAAAGCTACACCTCGTTTGAATACACGAAAGGCCTTCGAATCGTTTTTCTTTTTCCTTGTGGGTTTGCAGCATTTATTCATTTCACGTGTTTTATTGTGAAATTCATCCCATATATATATTATATATATATATATATATATATATATATATATATATATATATATATATATATATATATATTTATACCTTACAGCCTTACAAAGTTTCCGCGCGATGATGCCTCATTTCGCGAAGGTCAAGCTTGGCTTGTCGCCCCTCCTCTCGAGTTGGTCTGGTGAAGTAGTGAGTTTGTTTCTTGTGCTCTTCACATCACATAGCCAGGACGCCCGGCTCATCGGGGATTGTTCTGAGCCAGGCGTCTAATCTTCTTTTGAAGATGTCCACTGCAACTCCCTTCCTGTGTTTTAGGTCTTTGGGCAGCTGATTAAACAGTTTTGGTCCTCTCACCACAAAACTATTTTCTTTCAGAGTTAAAGATGTTCCCTGTCTCGCCTTTAATTTGGGAATACGACACAGTCTATCGTTTCTACTTTCCACCGTTGTTTGGGGAGTTATAGGGTTCAGAGTAAGATTATAGGGACTAGTTTCTCCATTATTTTCCAAGTGTAAATAATGGTGTATCTCTCTCTCTTCTCCTTTCCAGTGAATATAGGTCTAGTTCGCGTAACCTTTCCCAGTAATTTAGTTCTTTGCACCCGTTGATCTTGGCTGTGAAGCTTCTCTGGATCCTTTCCAGCTGTCTAATGTCTTCTTTCTTATATGGGGATGTTAGGACCGAGTAATATTCCAATTTGGGTATGATCAGGATTTTCAGTAGAGGAATCATTACATTCCTATCCCTTCGTTTAAAAGTTCTCAATATCTGCCTCGTTATTCTCTTTGCTATGTTTACTGCTATCTTATTTTGTGTTTCAAATTTCGCATCATTTGTCATTACAACCCCTAAATCATTTGCTCTAGAATTTCTCTGAATTTCCTGTCCATTTGGGGTATAATATTCCATGGATTTTAGGTCTTCTCTTTTTCCGTACCGTAACAGCTGAAATTTCTCGGTGTTAAACGTTATATTGTTGTCTTCCGTCCACTCGTAGATTCTGTTTATGTCGGTTTGTAGAGATCCTATATCTTCTGGGTTTCTTATTTTTCTACTGATCCTTGTGTCATCCGCAAAGGATGTTACTGTGCTGTCTCTGGTAACGTCGTCATCTATGTCAGTTAACATGATTATGAAGAGTAGTGGAGCTAATACTGTTCCTTGTGGTACTGAGCTGAGGACCTCTGATTCCGATGAAGATACTCTTTGTACTGTAACGATTTGCCGCCGCTCACTAAGGAAATTATATATCTATTTCCCTACTTTTCCTGTTATTCCCATATATTTCAGTTTATGTATTATGATTCCATGGTCACACTTCTCGAACGCTTTAGCAAAGTCTGTGTATAGTACATCATAGTTTTCATTACTTTCAAGTGCATCAATCATGTTGTAGTGTTCCATGAGTTGTGATAGGCATGATCTGCCTGACCGAAACCCATGTTGGTTAGCAATGAATTTTTTCTTAGTTTCCAAAAATGTTATAGATTTTTCTGTCTAACTATTCTTTCAAATATTTAAAAAAAAACGCTAATTCAACGAAATAGATAGGGACTTTATAAACACCCTGTACTTATTTTACACTCGTTTTCCGAATTCTAAAGATGGTAACTCTGGCCAAGAGGCTCAGAACGCGGTCTGCATGGTGAGCCATTTAGTAATTTAGTAATAAAGAGGAAGGATTTTGAATGACTATCATTTTCACTATTTTCATATTTATTTTTAAGACAATAAAAATGACGGGAGAATGCGAGTGTAAATTTATGATTTTAACACCCGATCGTGGAAAGAGAATTAGTTACTGAACAAATTTAAAATTTTATTTTTTTTTAGCACAAAAACACCTACTCGTTAACTCTACCGTGGAAAACTGCCTTCTGAAGTTCTGGGTATATGCCTCCGGCACTCAGCGTATTTCAAATCTCTTTACATGTTGCCAACCAGTGTTTTATATTTCAACTAGTTGTATTTTACATATGTTAATTTCATACAATTAAATCTGCCACACTAATAAAACATTATGTTCCCTATTAAAAACCAATACATGACAATCTAAGGTTAGGATAGGTTAAGTTCGTTTCGGCTTTGATAGGTTAAATTACGGTATGTTAGGTTAAAACAAATTTTTTAAAATTTTGTATTATACAGTAAGTCCTCTATTTACACAATAGATGCGTTCATGGAAACCATCGTTTATATCGAAATCGTGTGAATCGAATCACATTTTCCCATAGAGATAATGTATTATAGGAGATAAGCGTGTTCAGCTCAAGAATTTTTGACAACAAAATTTAAATATATGGTTTTATACAAGAATTATATAGAACGTAATGCTTATTATACACGTACATTAATACTAGAATATAAAGTACATTATGTAATTTTGTACATACTGTATTTACCAGACATGGCTCCAGTGGAACCGCTGAAGGTGGAAAGTGGAAGTGAGGCGCCGAAGAATGTCTGTACATATTTACATATACGCGAGCACAAATAGTTCAGCCAGCCGATTGGTCGTTTGTTAAGTCGTGTAAAGCGATCATGTAAAAGCAAATCGGCGTGAATCAAGTTCACATATAAAGAGGACTTACTATGTTGTGTTCCACTATTTTATCATATTTACATTTGAGATCTTTATCTGGATTTTAGCCCACCTCATAATTTTTTTATGGTAAATTTTACACTTCCATTTATTTTTATAATTTATCTTTAGCACTACGTCGCAACATTGCTCTCCGCTAGATGACGTTCGAGAGTATTTGGATGTATAACTATCCTCTGTTTCCAGATGTTGCAGCGACCTGTGGTTCCACGTAAAGCTGTAGTTCCCTTCCGTCACTTGACCTTTGAAATCATAAGGGAGATTAAACAACCTCAAATCCACCTACACTCTCTTTATTTTTCATTTTCCAATGTTTCCTTTTCATTTTACGTTATTCTGCTTGCCTTTTTATCATTTACTTCCAGTTTTGCACTGATGGTGGTATGGGCATTCTCCGAAATGTCCATATACATCAGTATATTATACATTTGCCTAAAGTGTTTCAAGACATGGTGTCCCACTCCCTATTAAAACTAGGTTAAATTAATTTACCTTAGAATAGGTTAGGTAAACTAGTTTTGGTGAAGTTAATGTATCTGTTTGTAGACATTTCACCCACAGAAATTCACTCAACACTCTAATAATAATTTAACCTAAGCCAACTTAACCTAAGCCAACTTAACCTAAGCCAACTTAACCTAACCCAACTAAACCTAATCAAACCTAACCTAGATTAATTTAATCGATGCTACTGTAGTATGCGGTCTACCTACGATTCGGCGGTCTACCTTTTAATTATAGCTTCTTATCTTCTTATTATTTTATTATTAGGTTAATTGTACGCCATTGACGATTGGTTAGGTTAAGTCGTGATATTTTCGTTAAAACTAACGAAAATATCACGACTTAACCTAACCAATCATCAAGGGCGTACTGTAGTATGCGGTCTACCGTTAAGTATGCGGTAGTAGTATGTTTAACTTCTTTAATAATTCCTTAATTGTGTGGTGCACGGACAGAATGCCGAAAGTCAAAATGCCGACAGTCAAAATGCCGACAGTCAAAATGCCGACAAGGCAAAATGCCGACAGGACAAAATGCCGACAGTCAAAATGCCGACAGTCAAAATGCCGACAGTCAAATTTTCGAATAATATAAAAAAAATTCATCTTTACAAGATCGGCTTCATTAGTATTAGGCAACTCTGCGATATTAGTATTTGGCAACTCTACGGTAGATGACTTCACAATTGTGAAGTTTACTTAGACTTTAGTTTAGACTGGAGCACTGTTAAATATATTATTCGACCCCTTCCGCTTATTAAAATGGAATTTGTAACTGGTAACAAAGGCGGCAGAAAACTTTTGTTTGAAGGATACGCTTATGTTGTCGACAGAAAACGAGAAACCCGTGTTTATTGGAGATGTGAGATACGCTCTGAGTGCAAAGCTAGGATTGTGACTTGTGCCGATGTTATTCAAAAGATTACTCATAACCATTCGCATCCGACAAATCCGAGCCGTATTTGTGCTTTAAAAGCAATTCTCTGGAGGGATGGCACCAAGCTTTCAATATCAGAGTTTCGATAACCCACCCGACCATGCCTAAACTCGTCAAGAAAATCCAGCTAGAGCAAGCTGGCAATGAAATAATTCTCGAACAAATATCTCTTGGGGCTAACGTGACGCGAATAAATAAAAAATATACCAGGGTTAATGACCGTATTAAAAGGGTACTCGCAACTTATAATTCAACCGACACCTTGTTGTTCTTAAGGTCAATGGCTCACAATTTATAGTTTCGTTTTAATAAATAAATTATTTTTGGAACCTTCCCCTTTTTAATATATTGCATTAGCTTTTAAAAAAAAATATTTATTTTAATTTGTTTATTCAATAGCTACAAATTTTTGACAACCTGTCTAGCTTTAAAAAATTGCTTCAGATTTAAAACCTATTTCTCTTTAATAAATTACTTCCGTTTTAAAACGCATATTTTTTAAAATTATTTTTGCCAAATAAAAATTTAGTTGGCTTGATTTTTTTTACGCTCTTTACATTCTCGGCATTTTGACTGTCGGCATTTTGTCTTGTCGGCATTTTGACTGTCGGCATTTTGACTTTCGACATTCTGTCTGCACACGAATTGGGTAAATTAAATTATAATTCCTTTCAATTCATTTTCAATTCCTTTTAAATATTTTGAACGGTAGACCGCATACTACAGTAGAAACTTAACGGTAGACCGCATACTACAGTAGAAACTTAACGGTAGACCGCATACTACAGTAGAAACTTAACGGTAGACCGCATACTACAGTAGAAACTTAACTGTAGACCGCATACTACAGTAGAAACTTAACGGTAGACCGCATACTACAGTAGAAACTTAACGGTAGACCGCATACTACAGTAGAAACTTAACGGTAGACCGCATACTACAGTAGAAACTTAACGGTAGACCGCATACTACAGTAGAAACTTAACGGTAGACCGCATACTACAGTAGAAAAAAAAAAAAAAAAAAAACAAAAAAAAAAAAAAAAAAAAAAAAAACAAAAAAAAAAAAAACTTAACGGTAGACCGCATACTACAGTAGAAACTTAACGGTAGACCGCATACTACAGTAGAAACTTAACGGTAGACCGCATACTACAGTAGAAACTTAACGGTAGACCGCATACTACAGTAGAAACTTAACGGTAGACAGCATACTACAGTAGCACCAATTTAATCTAACTCTTGTCGTTACGTCAGTTTAAGTTAAGTTAGGATAGTTCCCACGTCCAATGTTTTTAACAAAAATAGAGAGAAAAGTATGTTTTAGCATTTCATGAAAATACTTGAAAATGACTACACAATAAAAATTAGTTTTCCTGCCATCAAATTACGGTGTAGTTATTTTTTTGTCATCATACGAAAATATAACACTTCTAATAGAGTAAATAAAATACTCTTTTTTTAAAGAAAAAGGAAACTGATGTGTAAATTTGCTTTTTCCTTAAAAATTAACTTTAATTTACTTCATTGGCAGTGTAATGTTTTAATATATCAAGAAATAACTACTTCGGTGGTAAATGAGATGCCATTTAAATATTTGGAAAGTTTACTTTTTAGAGTTTAGATACGGTCATATTTCTGATTTAGATTATATAATTATCAGTGATGTTCTAATTAATTCCCGGTTAAGTTACTTTAAATACCCCTTTACGTTATCTTCTGTAGCTGATGAGGGAATAAGGTGTTCAGGAAACTAGTCTGATCTCCAGATTTCAGAAGTTTTTATTAAGTTAGTCAAATGACATTACGGTTTATTTTACCAAATTAAAACATTATTAATTATTATTATTATTATTATTATTTTACTATTATTTTTATTAATGAAAATAAGAATTTAATTTATTATTATTATTATTATTATTGCACTTTTCTTGGATCAATCCAACGCTTTTGACTCAACAGAACACTCAATTCTAACTCAAAAAGACTTACTATGGAGTATTTCAAGTCCTATTGAAATAATGGACAGCAATACATCAGACGAGGTAAACGTGAATTAGACCTTCAATCAATCACACACAGAGTACCACAGGATTTGATACTGGGACCCCTCCTGTTCCTATATTATGTGAATGACTTTCATAACAGCCAGAACGCAACAGTATTCAGTATGTATCTAGATAACACGACAGTTTTCATATATCATATAGAGGTGTATATGGTTGTGTGGCCTCGTAGGATGTAGAGTTTTTCTCTTCCGTCCTGCGAGAAGATATCAGCGGTTGCACCGTCGGCATCTGTAGTAACTTTTCTAGAAGGTCTGCTGATCTCCTTGTGGGGTTGAAAGGGTCCGGGATTCTGATTCCCAAACCCACAAAAAGAGCGTGCTCTTAAGCCCGCGTGTGCCTGGTTGATCGCGGGCATCTGTCCATTTCTACTGTTGCTATCGTACAAGAAAGAACAAATATGGAGCTCATCCGTATTTATAAGTGTCTGAATGCAAATAAATTATCTTTAAATCTATAAAACACTTTATATATGCGATTATAACAAATATGAAACAGAATATAAATTTAAATATACGTATAGATAAATACTATAATTAATAGAGTATCAGAGATGATAGTATTAGGTGTAACTTTAGATGAAAAACTTGCTTTCAAAGGGCACATCGAACACATATTTAATAGACTGTCAAAGTTTGCTTGTATAAATTAAAATACCACATTTCAACATATATACTGCTCAAGCTATATTACACTTTCACACACTATCCCACAACCTATATAACGTAGCAGTATAGGGAAAATAAGCCCTTATATTATTTATTCATTAAATAAAAAATTGTCAGAATCATATGAGGTGTCGAAACGAACCGAGAACCTACAAACCCTTTGTTCAAATACCTAAAACTTGTTAAGTTTTAGTGACCTCCACAAGCTGAATTTGTGTTCACATATTCATAAAATATTTTATAAAGAAGCTCCTTTGTTAATTATGGAAATCACATCAAACAATCAAGTAAACCACTCAGCGAATGTCAATCATGATAACTATATTACTTCGAAGAACCTACAGTAACCTCCCACTTCAAACTTTAAGGATATTCCCACTCATACGAAGTTGATATTTAGGACAATCTGAAAACAAATTTAAAAACGAAAGCTTCTCATACAAATCTTCGTATTCAGTTAAAAAAGCAATGCTTGGATGGACATTAACTTCTCTCCCTCTTCACCCTTTTCTTTTCCTTCACCCTTCTCCCCGTATCTTATTCTTTCCTTTCTCCTGAAATCATTTTAAAAAAAATAATTTCATGTGTAAATAACTACTTTATTTAAATTAAAAATAGTTACCTAATTTAAGTTCATATAAATCAATATTAACAAATGTGTACGAGGGTGATGAGGGATAGAAGGGTGAAGAGGGAGAGAAGTTAATATCCATCTAAACTTTTCTTTTTTGTAGGAGATTGTAGACATCAGTCGACCAGGGAAGTACTCCGGGGAGGACGTTATGCAGGAGACAGGGATGCTGGAATTCCCCTTTATCCTTTATCTGTCTTTTTTAGCTGATCTTTTTCCGTGTCTCATCTACCTTGTGAGTACTCTTGTGAGTACCCACTACACATACTTGCATTTTACACACTACACAGCCTTTTGAAAAAAAAAATTGGCATTGTGAACCTCAGAGACCTTGATTTCAATTCTCACTTATGCAGGAGGGCATTTTTGCGGGCGCTCCCCCTATAAAAAATCATTATTTGAATAATGAATCCAAATTACTGTATACAAATGTCATGACTTTACATATATAAATTATTTACAATGTGAGTAATAATTAATTGCTGTGAAAGGTTTGTTTGTTTGCCTCCTATTTGGCAGTTACTTAAGATGTAATACTTAGAATTCTACGTCAGAAGTATAACCGCAAAATGGTCGAGTGCAAATCAATTGCAATGTTGATAAAATGTTGCAAGGGGGAGGGGGATTTGATACCCATGG
This sequence comes from Bathynomus jamesi, assembly GCA_023014485.1. Taxonomy (NCBI): domain Eukaryota; kingdom Metazoa; phylum Arthropoda; class Malacostraca; order Isopoda; family Cirolanidae; genus Bathynomus; species Bathynomus jamesi. Next base: position 914,151 of record JAJOZX010001043.1, read on the forward strand.
GGAGGGGGGTTGGCACTCGTGGGGAAGGGGTTTAGCCTGAAACGGCATGAAGGGGGAGAGGGGGCTGAAGAGAGGCCTGGGAGAATGACGTCCCCACCCCAAAAGGGGTACCCTAACCTGACCTAGGAAGGTAACCTAAGAGAGAGGAGAGAGGACGAGAGGGGAGAAGATCTTTTCGCAGGCATGTCTCTTCGCATACTGGGGCTCTTGACAGCCCCAGTTGGCTTAGAAGGTGTAATCAGCCATCTGGCTTAGAAGGTTTAATTGGCTTGTATAGAAGTATATACACATATATATATATATATATATATATTAATACAAATAGGTAGAGTGGCACAGTAGAATAATTGCCAGACAGCGCTATTTATTTATTTAATTAATTAAAGGAGATGTTCTCATTGAAGTGTCACCCCAGCCAGGAGAGAATGCAAGAGTAATTCAGTGCTGTTTATTGTCCCTTGGGTATACTTCTTTTACATACTTCTTTTAGAGATTTTTAAGTATATATACATACACACACTCACCGATTTGGGACTCTCTCTCTCTCTCTCTCTCTCTCTCTCTCTCTCTCTCTCTCTCTCTCTCTATATATATATATATATATATATATATATATATTAATGGAGAGAGTGCCATAATGTAGAGCCACCCAGCTGTCTTAGAAGACAATATATATATTTATTTATCCATGCACACATGTCTCAAAAATAATGTTGTTTATATATATATATACATATACACCCCGTTGACGCACTATTAAATCAAATAATATCGCTTATACGCGTATATACTTTGAATAATCAAATACCACTACATCATTCGGTTTATTTAGTCGCAAAGCGAATTATTTAACGCGGAATCAGCTACTTAACATTTTTTCAAAAATATATAGCAAATAAATATACAATCAATCAAAAATATTATTAGTAGAAGAAATCTATATACACCAAAAATAGAATTCCAATACAAGGATAATATATATATATATATATATATATGTATAGAAACGACGTAAGTATAGAGGAGTGTTCTGCACACGAGGAAGAGAAATAACGAACAAATGAAAAATGAGATAACCGCCCGGGAATCGAACCCAGGATCTTCCGATTGCCGGTCAGATATGCTATCCACTACACCACGGGCCTCGATCAGTCAGAAGTCGTAATTCTCCTACATAGGGCAGAAACCAATGCCTTGAGAGGGCACTCTCGCAAATCGTGAATATGTACATTTAACTGCAATGACCACGCAGTATATTAATGTATAGAAACGACGTAAGTATAGAGGAATGTTCTGCACACGAGGAAGAGAAATAACGAACAAATGAAAAATGAGGTAACCGCCCGGGAATCGAACCCAGGATCTTCCGATTGCCGGTCAGATATGCTATCCACTACACCACTATGTAGGAGAATTACGACTTCTGACTGATCGAGGCCCGTGGTGTAGTGGATAGCATATCTGACCGGCAATCGGAAGATCCTGGGTTCGATTCCCGGGCGGTTACCTCATTTTTCATTTGTTCGTTATTTCTCTTCCTCGTGTGCAGAACACTCCTCTATACTTACGTCGTTTCTATACATTAATATACTGCGTGGTCATTGCAGTTAAATGTGTATATATATATATATATATATATATATATATATATATATATATATATACACACATCAAAATATAGGCGCTTTATGTTCTACTGCACCTAAATAAAATACTAAACTCGCATGTGATTGCGCTATTTATTTAATTTGTATATATTTAGTGGAGAGGTGATGTTCTTGGTATAATGAAGTTATTGATAGCCTCAGTCGGCTTAGAAGGCAATATATACATATATATATACATACATATATATATGTGTGTGTGTGTGTGTATGTATATATATATATATATATATTAGGGTGTTCCAAAATTATACAGTAAATTTTAAAAGTATCTGAATCTTAAGTCTTACCCTCGGAAATTGTTACCTATATTAAAAAAACGTTACTGACCAAAACTTATCAAAATTAATAAATATTTAGTTGTGCCACACTCGACTTTAAATATCTTAATTTTCTTGTTTCAAAATTATTTGAATTCATATTAAAAAATTTCTTTAGTTTATCGCAGTTCTCCATATTCAACTATAATGGAGTATTAACCACTCAGAGGTGGGGGTCTCATGGGTGCCCATCTCCCAGTCATTGTTGCTGCGTTCGCAGTTCCTGCTTCAAGTTTGATTTTTTTACATTAGGAAACTGCAGGCGATGTTGTTCCACTACTTGCAGGAGGAACTGCTTTTGACTTTCATTCTTAGTTAGATGTGCATTGAAATTTTTTATTAATGCTATTCCTCTTTTGGAGTTATCATTTGTTACCATCATTGACTTGATATACTCAAGGGCCATTTGATAATTTTGTCTGTTCTTCCAGTTTGTTGGATCATCCTCAAAAAAGGCTATTGGGAGTCCGAGCTTAGTGAAAAATAGTCGAGACGAGCTAGTAACAAAGCTGGCTACTTTCTTGTTTTGAATATCGTTGGCAGAAAGATTCAAATATAATTTTTTGGGTGGATGTTTAGATCCCCTTATGTCGAGTGCCTTTACCATGTTTCTTTTAACATCAATGGAAATATCTTCATCAAAGAATGAAAGTGAAATAAGAAATTCACTTAGGTACCAAAGATGGCGAGGAAGTGCTTGAGATGCTGCAGAAGCAATGCTTTTGTCTTCGTATACTAGCAGCAGTTTTAGTAGCGAAAGATCATTGGCATGGGCAGAAGCAGCGATAGGTGCAGAAAACCATGCAGGAACATAGTGTCTAATGACAAATTGTGCAAAACGTTTTATTCATCCATTTTGTTCCTTTAGAGTCATTTTAAATTGTGAGCAGAAAAGATTCATTTTTATTGCATAGATTACACTGGGCAACACGTATTTTATTGAATGATATCTGACACTTGATTCTAGGTAATTTGGGTGCGCTGAATACGAATTTCAACTCGGTTTGGCTCTATCAGGTCCTGATTCTTGTCGACAGCCTATGTGCCATTTTCCAGATTTTTCAAATTAGGACTAAAAATTAAGTCATGTGTTAAATTTTTTTTTCAAGTTTCATGAATACAAGCAGTTCAAACTACAGTAAAATTACATTATAACGATAGAAATGACTTAAAATAAAAAAACAAACAGATATGAAGCTTTCACTGTGGCAAAAATGTTCTTTTGTAAGACTTTCTAGCGTATTTGCTTGTTGATGGCAGGTCTCTTTTCAAGCACCAGCAGTAATCAGCCATCATGTGGGAATCCCAGCGGCCTTGGTACCGTTCCTCCATAATTTTGATATCTTGGTGGAATCTCTCCCCTTGTTCGTCACTTACATCACCTAAATTACTTGGAAATTGGTCAAGATGGTTATTCAAAAAATGCATTTTTATGCTCATATTGCAACCTAACTCTTTGTAGTCCCTTAAAAGTTTTTTTACGATTTCTTCGTAGTTATCTGCCCTATAATTGCCTAAAAAGTTTTCTATCAAGTCCACGAATGAGAACCAGCCATTTTTTTCGCGTTCATTCATGACATTAGGAAAATTGCTGTCTTTAATCATTGTTCTTATTTGTGGACCGTCGAAAATTCCCGCCTTGATTTTTTCATAACTTAAACTTGGAAATTTTGAAGTTATGTATTTGAAACACTCGCCGTTCGTATCTAAAGCTTTTACATATTGTTTAATGAGGCCTAGTTTTATATGCAGAGGAGGAAATATGATTTTATCTCTGCTCACTAAAGGTGGATTAATTACGTTTTTTTCTCCGACAGTAAGTGATGTTCGTGCTGGCCAGATTTGTTTGAAATAATGTTCTTCCTTGGCTCTGCTGTCCCATAAGCAAAGGAAGCAGGGATATTTAGTATACCCTCCTTGTTGTCCTAGCAGAAAATTAACCATTTTTAAGTCAACACATATGATCCACTCGTGCTCCCTATATTTGATAAGATTTAAAACCTTTTCTATATGTTCATACTTTTCTTTTAATTTTGTTGAGTGCCCAATCGGTATCGAGCCGTATAGATTGCCATTATGCAACAACACACACTTAAGACTTCTTTTCGAACTGTCTAAAAACAAGCGCCAATCATTTGCATCGTAAGACTCAACCCCCATCTTCTTTAACAAACCAACTATGTCGCAGCAATATACTAAACTATCCTCTGTTCTAAACTATTTAACAAGTTCTTCTTCTCTTTTTCTGTAAAATGAAATGTATGTGTTTGAAGTAAGCAAGTTTTTCTCTTTAAGTCTTGAAGCTAAAATTTCCGCAGCCTTTTTTGGCAAATTTAGATCCCTTACAAGATCATTCAACTCGGCCTGGTTAAACTTTTGCGGATCGTTTTGACTTTCAAATACGCTGGGGTCAAAATCGGTGTCTGACTCCTCAAAGTGCATAACAATATTTTCAGGAACATCTTCAACTAATTCTTGAGTTGGCAGACCCTTAAATTTTGGAATGGGGATCTCATTTGAATGTAGCACAGGTCGTATCGCGGTGTCGAAATTTGGGTACTCGATACAATGTTTATTTTTCTTAGTGAAGCCCGAAGTCTTGACAAAGCAAAGGTAGCAATCGGTCTCGTGGTTAGTAGGCTCTCGCCACACCTGATATGGAAAAAAAATTGTAAAGCGTTAACAAAAGCGACGAGAGACTTGTTTTTATGAATTTTATCAAAAGTTATCACCCAAACATTTAACATTTCTATGTGTTTCAACCTTATGCAATATTTGAGATTCTTATAAACATTTTCTGTAAATTTTTGTTTATGTACCTAAGTTACAATTACATTTAGGTAAGTTACAGTATACTAGTGATTAAATTACGTATTTTTTGAAATCATAAACTTACCATCGGAACTCCAAAAGGTATTTTTGAATCCGAACCCTTCGTCCAATGTCGCAGTCTTTCAATGCATATAGTGCAGGCTTTATGTGGAGCCCACGATTTATCTTGGTCCCCCAGTTTTATGCCAAAATAAGCTAAGTAAGCTCTTTTTACGAAGTCAGTTATATTTGCTCGTTGATGTGGAAGTGTAAAATTTCCACATATATAACAGAAGGAATCAGGGTTGTTTTTGCATTTGAACTTTCTAGTGCTTGATGACATATTGCTTGATTGTTCTGCCAATTTGTAAAGGTATTTAAAGCCCTTAATTCATATAAATTTAAGAAAATCTGAAATATAAACACAAAAATTAGTTTAAATAGGTACTTATTATGAAATAGGTACTTACAATCTATGAAATTAAACTAGAAACACGGATGAGTAGGTACAATATAAATTACGTCTAATTAAATCAACTATATTAAATCACGATGACAAAATTACTCACTAAATCATATGCCAATTCAAAATTATGTTAATGCCCAAACTTAATTAACTAACTCAACTGACTGACTGACTGACTGACTGATTGAATTGACTGATTAACTCTGGAAACGAATCGCTTTTATATATTTTAGTTGTCCCTCTAGAATACTCTACAGAGAACAGGAACGCTCGAGAAAATTTTAGAATTCTATGATATTTTTAGCTTAATTTACTAATATTAAAATGGGTTAAAAATGACAAAATTAAAAATATTTTTAGGGTGTTACATATAAAAATATACATAATACAACAATACCATAACAATAGGTACAAATACCTAGATAAAAACCTAGTTGCATAATGTGTAACTGCAAAAAGACTTAGCGAGTATTGAGAAAAAAACCTTTTTATGAATACGACGAAAGAGGAGGGGTGTTGAGCAAAATCAGGACCTGATAGAGCAAAACCGAGTAAAAATTCGTGCTCAGCGCACCCAAATTACCTAGAACTAACTGTCAAATCTAATTCAATAGACAAAAAGTTGAAATTTGTTCCCCAGTGTTATGCGAGACTTCCACCTGGCACGATGCAAAGCACTGGCTTTAGAAATTTGACTCCACGTGGTGGTATATCTCCTAGATAGATGATTGTAAGTTCCAGGACCTCTCTGTAATCATCTCGGATTTGTGTGGAGGTTAGATGTTTCTTACAAATAACAAGCAGTTCATCACGTCCTGGAGTATCAGGAAAGGTTTCAAAATTTTCTTTATTGATGGAGTTCCAGGCAGACTTAAAGCGTTTGAATACCGGAATATCAGGTCCGCTACTGGCGGAACAAAGACACACCTAAAAAACATTGGATGCAATAACTTCAATTATATGGTGCCGGCATGCAATATTTAGTAAGTCTTCTCCAAGCTTTTGTTCTATTTGTGCAGTAGCTCTCTTTTTAGAAGGGTTGGGTACGATTCGATGTGGCCGACTCGATGCGACCCAACTCGATGTGGCCGACTCGATGTCAGGACAACTTGATGTCAAGCCAAGTCGATGCCAGACCAAGTCGATGCCAAACAGTGTTGTAGTCGAGTCTGACGCCAAGACCGAGGCCGAGTTCAATAATTACCTTACCTACCTAACCTTACCTAACCTAACCTACCTAACCTAACCTACCTTACCTAACCTTACCTTACCTAACCTTACCTTACCTACCTAACCTAACCTACCTACCTAACCTTAGCTTACCTACCTAACCTTACCTAACCTAACCTTACCTACCCTACCCTACCTTACCTAACCTTACCTAACCTACCTAACCTAACCTAACCTTACCTAACCTACCTACCCTACCTTACCCTACCTTACCTTACCTTACCTAACCTTACCTAACCTACCTAACCTAACCTACCTACCCTACCTTACCTAATCTTACCTACCCTACCTACCCTACCTTACCTACCTTACCTAGCCTCAATTATTTTTTATGCTTTACTTTTTCTTCTTAAAATACCCTTAAAAGATAATAAAGCACAATATGCTTCGACTTGGCCTGGCATCGACTTGGCCTGGCATCGACTTGGCTTGACATCGAGTTGTCCTGACATCGAGTCGGCCACATCGAGTTGGGTCGCATCGAGTCGGCCACGTCGAATTGTCCCATCCCCTTTTAGAACCCGTGTTCTTGGCAGTTATGTCAAAGCACATACCTTTAATGCGATCAATTAAGTTCCAGTCCTTTAAACATTCGACAACAGCTGTTGCAATGTCTACTCCTGTGCCAGACTCGAGTTTGGGTACTGCAAGCAACTTTGATTTGCCTCATCCTGACACCGACACTACTAATCTTTCAACTTTTTCACTTCCAGTTAAATCGATTAGCATTTTTCCATCCCAATGCACCATTAAAAAACATTCAGGATTAAAGGATTCTTTTAAATCGTTTGCGATTTTCTCACGTACATCCATTCTCTTTCGACGAACTGTATTTCTGCTCATGGACAAGTCATCAAGATCATGATCTAATGCAGAGGCAGCAGCTGATAGTACATATACGGCCTGTCTATCACAAATATTCGATCTATCCAGTGCAACTGCAACGTCTCGTGTTACAAGTTCCTTCTTACTTGGTTTATTAGGAATCTTCTTGCCTGCATTATTTTTTGATGCCGTGTTAGTTTTACAGAACATTGTTTTATCTTCACTACTCAGGCTCGTTGTTTCATCTTACTACTCATGTTACTTGATGAAGTCAATTTCGCAGACTTTGTTTCTTCCTCCTTTCCCTTACTTTCCCTACATGCTAACCGTTCTTTAGCTGACTCTCTCTTCCTTTTACGACCTTCTTTCTCTGATAATGCTTTGTCAACGTTAGCCATATATCCTTTTCTTCCCTTCTGTTTTTGAGCTTGGAGGAATTCTGTCTTCTTTAATCTTGATCATCTCGTGCGCTTTTTGGTGAGCAATATGAAAGAGATCGTTTAAACTGTCCTGAAACAATCTCGGTTCCACAATCTCTTTCTCACGCTGAGTTTCGAAGCACAGGAATTTTAATTTTTTGGAGCGTTCTATATTCCGTATATACTTTTTCAATCATTGGTATAACATTATAATCAGCTCTTCTTGGAATTCTAGCTTGTTCTCAAAATTCAACTACCTCTATGTAAACTGCTTTAGAAGCTTCTCTTAGAGTTTTCTTTTCCTTAAGCAAATAAAAAAAGACGACGAAGCACATCGCCTTTGGAAGGAAGTTTTCTCCCGCATATCATTTCAATTGGTTGTCCAATGAGCCATATTTCGGTATTTCTGCGAGTTTTCATTCAGGAACTTGCCATTTCTAATATGATTATTCACTATTGCAACACTGCAAACGAACTGCAATACACTGCAAATGACTGCAAACAATACACCGCAAACGACTGCAAACAATACACTGCAAACAACAGGTTGGCAAAAGACTGAGGCTTGTGAATAAAAAATACAATTGTTATAGGAACGCCCTTTCAACACGTTTACACAAGATGAGCACTTAATGGGAAAAGTTACGAAATCTATTTCATGGAAAAACGTGAATACAAGTATCAACAGAACAGATGCGATTCTTGCCTCAACGTGTTCAGTACCGCACATACAAAATGTGCTTCGGAATATTTAACCACAATAAGAATACAAAAATCTATATTATGCAAAAAAATGATATATATCGAAATATTTTTCGAAAAGACACAATAAATCTATATTATGGGGAAGAAGCAAAAAAGGTTTTTAAAAACATCTAAATTCAAATGCGATGTGGCACCACTTAGAATTTTTTGATCTTATTAAAATTTTATATTTAAAGTTTTTTTAACATGGATAACAATTTTAGGGGGTAAGACCTACGAATTTTCAACATTTATTTTTTTGGACCACCCTAAATTATATATATATAATTAGGGTGTCTCTTATTTTCGAAGTGTTGATTTTTTTAGGTTGCGCCCCCTCAACCAGTTCCATTGGTTGAAAAAACATCACATATAAAATTTTTTTTGATTGAACAATTTTTAGAGGTCGCCCCCGCTTATTAAAGTTCATAAAATATGGCTATTATTTATGCAATTAATATTTGAAATTACTAGCAGTTGTCAAGTATACTAAACATATGTTTTTAATTAATTAATCATCATATTTATGATGAATTCAATTAAATGAATATATTAGAGATAATTGTCAAGTTTGTAGCTGAAAATATTGCTTGATAAGACAAGATCAACCTGTTTAAACATGTTTCATCAAGAATGCTCCAGATTATGTTGCAATTGTTTATTTGTCATCATTCAGTGTTCGTCATGCTAAAGAACTTAAGGAGCATTTCCAGGGAGAATGTTCTATGACAGTCTACTGGGATGGCAAGATGATGGAGGACCTCACCTCGCACAAGCACATTGATCGTCTCCCAGTACTTGTGTCAGGACCTGGTGTTGAACAGCTGCTTGGTGTCCCCAAAATCCCAAACTCAACTGGAGAAGCACAAGCTGAAGCCGTCTTTAACTGCCTGAATGAATGGGGAATTACAGAGAGAGTAAAAGCAATTTGTTTCGATACAACAGCTTCAAACACGGGTCAATATAGTGGAGCCTGTGCTCTCATCGAAGCAAAATTGGGACATGATGTTTTGTACTTGCCTTGTAGACACCATGTTTTAGATTTATTGTTGGGAGCTGCATTTGAAGCAACATTGGGATCTACATCAACTGGTCCAGAGATATTGATCTTTAAGCGTTTTCGTGACAATTGGACTTCTGTTGATCAAAGCCAGTTCCATACAGGTGAGACAGACACGATTACTAAAGAAGCAATTATCCAGTCTAAAACTGAACTAATTCAGTTTGCTAGATCCCAGGCACCTATGCTACGGGATGACTATCAAGAACTTTTGGATCTGTCCATCATCTTTCTTGGAGGTGTCCCCAATAAAGGCATCAAGTTTCGTGCACCAGGTGCCATGCATCGAGCTCGCTGGATGTCCAAAGCGCTCTATTCTATCAAGATGTTGCTTTTTCGAAACCAGTTCAAGATGACTAAGACTGAAGAACGAGGAATTCGAGATCTTTCCCTTTTTTCTGTTCTCATCTATATGAAGGCTTGGACAACATCCTCACTCCCTATTGAAACCCCATTTAATGACTGGCTCCTTATGAGGTCATTGATTAATTATCCTAACAAAAAGATTTCTGATGCAACTAAAAAAAAGCTCTCTAACCACTTATGGTACTGTCTGAAGAAGCAGTTGGTCTTGCTTTCTTTGATGAGCGAATTACTACAGATGTAAAGAAACGCATGGTAAAGGCATTAGAAGATGAGTCCACTGATAGACCACCCAAGCGTCCTCGGATTCCTGAATCGACCTTCTGCTCTGGTGAAGGACTACACCAACTTGTTACAAGAAATACTAGAGAATTCTTTACTAAGCTGAATTTGCCAGAAGGATTTCTGAACAAGGCACCCAGCACTTGGACATCCAACTGTGAATATTTAAGGGCCAGAGCTATTGTTGCAGCTCTATCTGTTGTAAATGACCGGGCAGAACGTGCAGTAGCTTTAGTTCAAGAGCTGAATAAGAAATTGACAGTGGGAGAAGAGCAGCTCCAGTTCCTGCTCCAAATTGTTGCAAAACACCGCCAGAGTCACCCAGTTCCATCAAAAACTGTTCTTCTCAAAAAATAACCATCAATGAGGTCGCACCTTAAAATACACCATATTGTATAATCATTGTATATTAAATAAATGTTGTATAAGGAAATAATGCTAATTAAAGTAATTAAAGTATGTAAATAGCACTGGCATTTTGAATTTATCTCTATATAATAAACTACTGGTTTTTTTTGTAGCAATGCTTCATTGCTGATTGTATAAAAAAAAGAGCCAGGAAGGATTTTGGATAGGAGAAAAAGGATTGGGATAAAGAAGGATTGAGGACCAAAGGATGGATTATAACAACATCAAGGATAGGTTAGAAAAGGATCAATGATAAATAAGAAGGCCTATACTTATAAAAACGAATCAAACTAAAAAAAGAAGGAAGGAATTATGTGTATAATGAGCATAATCATATGTCAGGAGCTATTATGCCATGGTCACCATTTTTATTAGCCGGGGGCGACCCCTAAATATGAGCTAATTTGTGTCAAACTTTCAAGTTTTAGTTTTTATGCTAAATGGAACTATTTTAGGGGGCGCAGATAAAATAATTCAACATTTCAATTTTTGACTACCCAATAAGAGACACCCTATTATATATATATATATTAATAACTTTTGTAGTGCTGTTAATTTTGGCATAGAATAATCAAATAATTTCGTATATATTTACTTTGAATAATAAAACACAACTAAGTTTTATGTCATTCTGTTTATTTGGTCGTTTCTTAGATCGGAATTTGAAGGAAAGAAAGCACAAAGACTGGTGTGCAGGTCATCCAAAGAAGTATAATGCATCTCGTCAAGATAGTTTTGCAGACTCCTGAAGAGATGATAATCTGAAGGCGCAAGGTCTGGAGAATATGGAGGATGTGGAAGTTTTTCCCATCCAAGCTCCTCAATTTGCTCCGACAATTTGCGTTGTCGTAGTGGAACACGATTCCTTTCCGATTAACCAAAGAAGGTCTCTTTTCTTTTAGTGCAGTGTTCAATCGATCCAGTTGTTGACAGTAGACTTGAGCGGTGATTGTTTGGTTGTGTGGTAAGGTTTCAAAGTGTATTACACCACCTTTATCCCAACAAACACTAAGCAACACCTTCCGAGGGTGAAGATTTGGTTTTGTCTGTGGTGTCGCTGGTTCTCCGGCACAAACCCACTGTCGACGGCGCTTAACATTCTGGTAGAGTATCCACTTTTCATCACCAATCACTAAACGGTGCAAAAACGGATCTTGGAGTTCACGGGAATGAAGAGCTGTGCTAATGTTTACCCGCACCCTCAGATTGTCGACCGACAATTCATGTGGCACCCATTTTCCTAACTTAGGCACTTTCCCGAGTGTTGCAAATGTCGATGGATGGTGGACGGGGATGAATTGAGTTTCTGGGCCAATTCTTCGACAGTTGTTGAACAGTCTTGGTCCTCGATCTTTCACTACTAGATTATGTTGTTTGGGAAGCCCTGAAGTCCAAAGTTTACATCCCTGGTACCAATATAAGAGATATAGATGAACTACGCGGGAGAATTCTGCTCGGCTGGGAGAAGGTGTCTCAACGATATGTAAATAGATGTATTGATCAGTGGCGTCCACGTTTGTAGTCCTGCTTTGAGCAGGAAGGGTGATACATCAAGCAACTCCTCAATTAAGACGAACAACATGCTAAGGTAAGCATCTATAAAGTTTGGGAGTTCTAGTCCCCTTACTTTTTTTAATATGAAAGTTTACCTCTGAGGGGTCACTTTGTTTTTACCCACCCTGCATATAGCATGTGTATTTCAACTCAGTGTTTAATATGGTCTTACATTATATCGTTCAAGGAACCTCATCAGTATTGTTGCCACGTTAAAACTGCAGTTTACCTTCCTTTGAAGCATAATTTGTGCTATAGGTTTGCGCCACTGCGCAGTTTGTTAAGCGAACAGAGGAGTAGAATGTTTACATGAAAACTCATTTTGAAGTGCAATATTGTTCATCATTTTTTCTCTTAAAGGGGCATTCAAAAATTCTACTTTTACGTATTAAATTATATCATAATTCAGAGGCCTGGAAACTTTCTTCAGAAAAATATATAAACTGTCCATAACATAAATAAATTTTTCAAGTAGAAAAATAATATCTTCGTATTTCAGCCAAACCTTATTTTATAATCTCTCTCTCTCTCTCTCTCTCTCTCTCTCTCTCTCTCTCTCTCTCTCTATATATATATATATATATATATATATATTTGATAAGAATGAACATTGCTTATATTTTGAGCATAAATTAGACATTTTAAAGCAGTCACATGATAAGTTAAAGTCTAATCTTTACTAAAATTATGAAACGTGATTTAAACTGATTACCGCTCTCTCTGTATATATATATATATATATATATATATATATATATATATATATATATATATATAGAGAGAGAGAGAGAGAGAGAGAGAGAGAGAGAGAGAGAGAGAGAGAGAGAGAGCAGTCAGACAAAGAAATTCCTTTCCCCGCCATTCTCAAACATCATGGAATCAAAACAAAGGCTACACACGTGGGCATGAAACAGGCCAACACAGGAAACACAGATCCTGTGGTATTTCCCGAAGCGACGACCAGAGAACGTCACCAAGGCCTATAAAATGCAGCTTCTTCCCCAAATCATTCTCACTTCTCACTTGCCATTTTCTCGTCTTGGTCGTCACGTCTCACTCTCAGCACCTTCGTCAGTAGCATCACTCGTCACCCCACCCTCTCTCTGGCCTTCGCCGGAGAGCTGCCCGCTGTTCCTTCAAGGTTCCGGTCGAGTGTACATTAAATCTATCATCAAGTAAGGCTCTCTACAACCTCACTCCGCTCGTTACTTTCTCCTCGTGAATCTCCTCTCTCCACGTAGCGCCATTTCGACCTCAACCTGCCTCAGTCCCAAGTCACACTTCAACTATACAAGAACGAAACAACACTTGAGGCGACTCTACAATTCCATCCTGCAAGAAAGAACATCACTGCTGTAGGTGTTCCGTTGGCCTCTTACCACAAGTCTCTACCGGCTGTCAACATTCATCCTCTCGCCGGCAAGGCCAACCTGACTACAGAAGCACCCTTCGAAGCCCAGGTCCGTAAGCCTCCTGTAGGCTACAAGCTACAAATCCACTTTGCCCTCCACTCATCTTTCACCCCACTTCGATCGGCGCCCGTTCAGCAAGTATTTCAACAGGCCCTCTACAGTCTCCAAGGCCATCTACGGCCCATCGCAGTACGGTCAACCTTCAAGTAGGTCTTCACTCCCCAGAGTTATTCATTATTTCGGTAACTTACCTTTGCTTTCGTGTTAAGCAATTTCCGCGAAGCCTACACAGTGTAGTCACAGCGTCGTGTTTAGGCTATACCCAAAAGTGTACGCAAGCAACCAGAAAACTAACTCTTTCATTAAGACGGCAGTAGGCCTTTTCAAGTGTTGTACCAATACCGTAATTTTGTATCACCCTGTTATTTTGTTCATTCGTGTAATTTTCTTATCTTGCATCTCATTATTTATGTGATCTTTTATGCATTTCACCTTACTTACCTAATCCATTTACTGTACTAACCGTACGTGCATTACTTCAGTTATCAATAGGCTTCATTATTTATTCTATGTTCACTCAGCATAACTCATTAGCCTATTTGAATTAGCGTATTTACTAAACAGTTAATTTGTATAACCATTCCTTATTGCTAAGAACCAGTCATCATTAGCATAGTATAAATGCTTTTATATAATTGTTAATCATTATAAATACCTTTATTGAACTGTTAATCGCTGTGAACAAATAATTGATTTATTTTCCCATTTAAACACAAAACAACAAAGTAATTTCTAACTCCTTATTAAATATTGTTTATTTGAGCAGTAGGCCCAAATTGGTGACCCTAATTTCAATATCATGTTATTCAGTAATTATAGTCAGCCTACTTTCTTAGCCACATCAAATCGGTGATCCGTAGGCCACTATAAATTGGTGACCCTGGAATGACTATAAATTGGTGACTCCAGTCTTATCATTAACAATCGATCATTAACAATCATTTAATCATTATCATTATTATAGTGCGAACTTTAAGCTATAAACCGGTTACTATATATATATATATATATATATATATATATATATATATATATGTATATATATATATATATAGGGTGTTTGAAAACTTTCTGTACAAATTGTAATGGGGGATAGGCAACACCAAGACAAACCCTTTTCGTCTATAAGTGTATGTCCACTGACGTCACCATTCGGCGCGAGAGGGCGCCGCTGCAATTGGCTAAAAGGTGAAGTGGGCTAGACTCGCGCTTGCCGCGGGCATTCTTAAATCGGACGTAGTACGCGTAACATGGAGCGCTTCACGACTGCTGAGATGGCTGACATGCATATGGTGTATGGGGCTGCCAATGGAAACGGAAGAGCTACTGTGAGGTTGTACCGACAGCGCTTCCCAAACAGACGTGTGACAAACCACCAAACGTTTGCGCATTTGCATCGGCGACTGCTAGAAACTGGAACATTCCATGGAAACATGCATGACACTGGTCGGGAGAGAAACGTGCGCACTCCTGACATGGAAGAAGAAATCCTACGGCGATTTGAGGACAATCCAAGCGCAAGCACGCGAGGTGTTGAACGTATCCTCGGTGTGAACCACGACCTTGTCTGGAGAGTGTTGCACGAGCAGCAGTTACATCCGTTTCATCGTCAGAGAGTCCAGGCATTACAAACCCGTGTAGCATGTGGATTTGCGTGCGCCCACACGTGAGAATTGTGCATGTTAAACACACCCTCACGTGTGAAACAGGCCTCATCTGAGAACAGCACATAAGCCGGAAAATTAGGCTGCACCGCTGTCTGCTGCAGAAACCAGCGTGCGAATTCCACACGAAGAGGGTAATCCCGAGGTTGTAATGCCTGGACTCTCTGACGATGAAACGGATGTAACAGCTGCTCGTGCAACACTCTCCAGACCAGGTCGTGGTTCACACCGAGGATACGTGCAACACCTCGCGTGCTTGCGCTTGGATTGTCCTCAAATCGCCGTAGGATTTCTTCTTCCATGTCAGGAGTGCGCACGTTTCTCTCCCGACCAGTGTCATGCATATTTTCATGGAATGTTCCAGTTTCTCGCAGTCGCCGATGCAAATGCGCAAACGTTTGGTGGTTTGGCACACGTCTGTTTGGGAAGCGCTGTCGGTACAACCTCACAGCAGCTCTTCCGTTTCCATTGGCAGCCCCCATACACCATATGCATGTCAGCCATCTCAGCAGTCGTGAAGCGTTCCATGTTACGCGTACTACGTCCGATTTAAGAATGCCCGCGGCAAGCGCGAGTCTAGCCCGCTTCACCTTTTAGCCAATTGCAGCGGCGCCCTCTCGCGCCGAATGGTGACGTCAGCGGACATACACTTATAGACGAAAAGGGTTTGTCTTGGTGTTGCCTATCCCCCATTACAATTTGTACAGAAAGTTTTCAAACACCCTGTATATATATAATGTGTATTTCAACTGTTTTCAAAATGGTCTTACATTATATCGTTCAAGAAACCTCATCAGTATTGCTTCCACGTTAAAACTGTAGTTTACCTTCCTCTGAAACATAATTTGTAGTATAGGTTTGCGCCACTGAGCAATTTGCTAAACGAATAAAGGAGTAGAATGCTTATACGAAAAACTTATTTTGAAATGCAATATTGTTCGTCATTTTTCTCTTAAAGGGGCATTCAAAATTTCTACTTTTACCTATTAATTTATATTATACAGTAATTCAGAGGCCTGGAAACTTTCTTCAGAAAAATATATGAACTGACCATAAAATAAATTAAAAATTTCTGTCTACATCCGTACCTTTTTTCTTAAAGGAGCGGGCAGAGCTGGATCGTAGCAGAAACGTTTCGTAATAGCTTTGAAGAAACTCAGATCGTCGACAGTGATTGAACATGGGGGTTGAAGTTTTACTGGACACTCGATCCAATGATTGCCTCGTTGTTCAAGAGGTGATGTAAGTTTTTGTTTTTTCTCATGTGAGTGTGTCGGGTAAGAATAAGCCTTGTATTTTCAACATTTTATTAAATGATAAAACCATTATATATATATATATATATATATATATATATATAATATATATATATATCCAACTTAAATTAGTTACAGAATTAGCATCCCTTACATTTTAAATAAGCTACAGAGCATAATCCTCGTCCTTAAACGTTACACAAACTAATATTAGTGGGGGCACATTTTATAATTTTACACAATATAGGCCTTTAACTATACTGTACATATTGCTACAATAATTAATTGATGAAGTCACAATTATATATACACGCATGAAACTTCACACAATACATCGAGTGCATACAAACGGGAACCGGCTTTTTATCTGGGTGCATACCAAGTCATCATTCCGCTCGGTGTCACACAAATCGAATAATTTTAAAAAAATTGTAAACTCATACCCGCGGGCCATATGCATGAGAAAGGATAGGCTACATGCCACATACATTGCTGTAGTAGCTCTGGAATCGGTATGAATTCCACACTATTTGGGGAAATTGCAATTCATCGGGACATTTTACAATCATTCCAAGGATGTCCACCCAGTGAATTAAAATAGTACAGTCATTCCCTATTTTTAAAATAAACAGCTATCCAATGAAGCCCTTCCCCGCTACTAACATCCGCATTTAGAATAAGTGCGCCGCAATGTCTCGTGGATGGAAGCTTTAGGGTTTCTTTCTTCGCAAACACGCCGATAAATTTGGAGCGTGTGAAACGGTCACTATTCATTACTCTGTAGTGTATTCGCATCCATTTTTAAAAGTCTGTGACTACACCTCTAAACCTATCAATTTCTATTAGGGTTTCCGATTCGAGTTAAACTAGTACACTAATAGGAGCATCTAGCGGCTTGGCGAACTCCAATCCGACTGATATGTTCCCACTGTGCTGCGGACTTATGTGCGTATTTATACTAGCAGATAAATCTGGCGAGATGTCAAATGCGTAAAGGTTCGCCCGCTCGACGAATTCCTTCTGTGTTACGCTGATTCCTAATTCATCACAAGTACCGGCAATATGTGCAAGATTGCTATAAGCTCTCGAGCAAAATGGGAACTCATCATCTGTAGAATAATTCGTTTCCAAGGTCCCGCCCAAGGCGACTCCATTCATGTACAGGGTTATATTTTTAAGTCCGAAATTTTCGAAATTAAATGCGGTCTTTTTATATTTTTCATTCACAGAAGCGTGTTCCTACATTCCAATTAATAACTTTTTAGGTAGAGCTCCAAGGGCAACATTTTCTATCTGCTTCGATGTTAGCCCTAAAGGTACCGTATATACAGGGTGTCCGGGCTTAAATGACAATAAAATACATTTATAATGCTTTATTTTAATGTCATTTAAGCCTGGACACCATATAGTTTGAACTGGACTCTGTTAATTGGGTATTTTACTGTGGCGTATGGTAAATTTTTTGAATTTCTATTTGTTTAGCAGAGCTTAATTTCACTCGAAGCACGCGGAGATATATCTCCATAATATGAGTAACCACAGGCTTCGAGCTCTCTTCTTGGTCAGCCCCCAGATTTAAGCAGCTTCTGGAATGTGAAGTCTAAGTGTAGGCGCCCGAAGCAATCATATATCTTCTTTTTAGAATTTTTAAATTTGGCTTTGATACTACTTTCATCTTTAGCTTGATAATAGTCTTCGGCAGTTAAAGAGGTGTCCTTCGCTTCTTTGGAAAAGTTGAGGACATTTTCCATAGGTGATAGTAGCCAGATCCTGCCGAGATGTTGGACTGATTTAAATGCACGTCACACTGATTGAATATCGGGTGTAGAAAGTTTGTTTCTGCGAATACAGCGTAAGCCTTTTAGCAGTCCGTTCCATCTGAATATGCTATTCGTAGTTTAGCGTACATATGCACACAGCTTGGGTCAAAAAAGTAAGGGCCTGAGCTGGGGATCACGAATTATATAGGGTCACTTGGTGAGCTAATGGTGTTTAACGGATTAACTGTAATAAAGTCACTGTGCTCTATAGATACTTGTGTTAGGGTCATGTCAAAGAGGGCCAGCTCCGATTTACAACATTGTGAACTACATGGATGGATTAAACGTGTGATGGCGAGCCAGAAATAGTGACACCTCTCTCGACAAGTAGTAAACAGTCTATGATTCATGAGAGCAACGTCCTTAGCTTATATCAGTTAAAAAAGTGGTCAACCATAGGTTTCAGGCGCTTAGAACACTTCTTTTTTGATGTCCTTTTACGTTTAACGCCACGTGCTGGTAACCCCTTCTTCTTCCGTACAGGCCTCTTCTTCTTCCCGCCACCACGCATTTTTCTCTTTGCATCTTTGATGATTTCATCCCGTGTACGCTTTAAGTGCTTTGTAGAGCTTCTTTAGGCTTAGCCCCAGCCATTATGTCTTCTACCGTGTTAAGACCTGATCGTAACGCTTTCCTGCTGAGATATCTGGCAACACTCTTCAGCAAGGGGACAGCCGTAAGCAGTATGGCTGAAAAAATGGATCCAAGCCCACTCCTGCACTGGTATCTCACCCCTCGATAGACTGTGAAAGACCTTCGGGTCATTATTTCACAGTGCGACGAAAGTGAAGCTTCACTGTTAAGCTCCCGTTACCGAATGGAAAACGTTTCCAATTAATCGTTCTCATATATATTGATATACTGGTTAGTAGGTTAGTTGCGACATTGGCATAATGAGGCTTGTCGTATGTGATGCTTAAGCTCCTTCCTCTGTGATTGGGAATGTGGGTGATGCGCAGCAGGTGCGCCTAGGTATCCCCAACAAACTGATGTTCCACGATATTGCTATAAATATAACACATGTCCGGGGGAGCGTAGCCCTCGTTCAATTTCTCCAATTTCAGCTGATATATTAAGCTGCACAAGTTATGTTGTGATTCGTGAAAAGTATCTCTTTGGATGGCTGCCCCATATCTGTCCTAGGTTATAATTTTGAACAGCCCATTGTCTTTAACATTTCTGTTAGCCTTTGATTTTAGAGTCAAAGTATGTGCCGGGGTATCTCTGTTTACGATTTCTTATACTAAATCAGACGTAAGATTTGATCTTTTCAAACTACCATTTAAATCTCTCACAACATCCTCGGCTGCGACATAATGACCCGGTCCTTGTGTTACAACTGTAGTGTAGTCCTGTGCCTCCTCATTCCGGGCGACGGGCATGGTTTCGTCCCGAGTTACGCCGGCCTTTTCACAATCATCACGATTTCTAAGAACTGTAAAAACGGATTCCTTATTATCAATACTTAAAAATTTGGTAGCCAATTGTAATTCGCATATTCCTGCCTCATATGATTCACGGCCCAATTCAATGGGTCCATGGAGTTCTGTTACAAAGTTAGTCAGGGTGTTGTTAGGATGTACAGACTGAGAAGAAGAGGACGGGAGTGTGACGTAGAAGTGGTTAGGCGCCATGCTGTATACTATTTAGGCTTCATTATTGCATCAGCTTTTATATAGGTGTTGACGCTTTCTGGGTACCCTAACCATTTCACCAGGTGCATTTTTCTCTTTTCTGAACCTTTCCTGCCAATTTTTTTTCAATTTTAAACACGTTTTTTCCTAAATTAAATATCACTTTCTGCAGCTCCTCGCCGTAAAAGCCCCCTGCAATTTCTTCCCCATTCAAATCTTCATCGTAATACAGCATTATCTCGTCTTTAGGGCTCATAGCCCTAACTTTGAAAATCTCATGTGTCCAACCTTGCCCAAATCCCTTCGCTAATTTATTACCCGAACGCGAGAGCCTCACATAATCATTGATTTTGAAACGCCTAGAGAGTGGTGGCACTCTACGAATATCTTTTCTTACGTCACGTTCTGTATGCGAACCTCTTTCTAAAATTTCGTTAGGTGTTGTACCAATCGCCCGGTGGTGTGAACAGTTGTAGGATGAGACCAGCGAATCCAGAATGTTTAATATCAGTTACTACACTAGCAATTCCATACATAAGGCATCTTTAGCTGAAAGAGTTCAACGTACCATGAAGGAACGTATGCATCGCTATTTCACACACAAAAACACATACAGATATATAAACTCTGTCAACATGTTTTGAAAAGCTCGGCCTGTAAATTATTTCCCCATATCCGTGCAAAAATAGCCAGGAATCCTGTTTTCTTTCAACATCAGCGATTTGGTGGCTTTAGCAACTGTTTCAGGCGATTTATTTTTCAGGGGAATTTGCCATAAATATCTAGAGAATAGATCTATTATAAATAGGACGTAGCGGTAGCCTCCATTATACACTGAATATCTTTGCATGTTTGTTAAATCCGCCTGCCAAATAGACTCAATCGAGGCTGCTGTTGTCTTGGCTGTTTTAAACCTTTTTCCCACCCGCTTATGAAGTGGATAAGCATCCTGCTCCCGCAAAAACTTCTCAACATTTTTTCCTACACCCTCTTTATAAACGGCTCTGTACAGTCTATTAATGCCGCCGTAGGAGGCTGGGTTAGAAATGTCATAATAACGTCTTCTTAATATGTTAGCCATTTGCGTTTTAGATGCGCGCGGGTAGGATTGGCCGTTGTTGTTTGGTCTCTTCTTTCTCCTCTTCAGAGATGTTACCGTTTGGTGAGAAGGCGTGTTCAACTGTGGTACATGCGAGGCTTGTCCCAAGTCTTTTAACCTGTTCAGATTACCTATTAGTGTTGTTGGGACATTTATTTGTTGTAGTCTTGCTTTAATATGTTTCCATCCTGCTGGTGGGCCTATCTCACTTTCTCACCAAGTCAAGGACGATGTCAACGATGTTCGAACCCTCTAAATTGGTTCCTTGAACAGCAATCTCGCCTGTATCGGTCCACTATATAACGAGGTCCTCACTTAATAGATTATAAAGACTTAAACCTTTATTCCTCAATGTATATGGAGACTGCTTTTTAATACATGCTCGATATGTTGTGTGGCCGTTCCATTGTTCTTTGACTGTTTGTCTCTAGCATCGACCCCATGTCCTATGCCTCCATGCTCAACGTTGTCTGCGCTGTGCCTAATATGGAGACTGCTTTTTAATACATGCTCGATATGTTGTGTGGCCGTTCCATTGTTCTTTGACTGTTTGTCTCTAGCATCGACCCCATGTCCTATGCCTCCATGCTCAACGTTGTCTGCGCTGTGCCTAATAACTACGGGGACCTCTGTTGGATTCTTATCATTTTTGTACTCATGGAGAAATTTCTGCAGAGCTTCTTGGTATAAGATTCTTTTCTCATCAAGTGACTTTTCACTATTTAATAGATTTAACGATTCACCTTCCATTCATTTAAGCCTGCTTTTACGGGGTTCTAGAACCGTATCTGAACTCTTTGTGCTTTGTAGTGAAGCATACACCTCGTGTGGAATCACGACTGCTTTCCTCATTATATTAAACTTGTCAGTAAAGGCCCCAAAACTGAAAATAAAATTGGCAGGAATGAACCGCTCTTTGTACAATAATTCGTTTTTTCTTCCCCACAGCTTGATTTTTACGAGCGAGTGCGCGTATTATGTCCTTGTAAAGACGTAGGCAAACCTTCTCAGGGGGTTTCAATGACACATTACATTTTATAACGTTAAGACAGATTTCACGGATGCATTTTAAAAAGTCAGAATCAATATTTTTAACAAACAGCTGATGCTGTGCCCGAAGCAGTCGATGATAGATTTTTACTAATTCACGTTACATCTTTAATCACTTTGTCATTCTGGAATATACACCGTTTCAGGCTCGTCTGGGAATATATTCGTTCTTAGAAGCACCCTAAACGTGTTTCGCAGGGGAAGGTCACATAGCAAATATCTGTAACGTTGACTTGTAGCTTCTTTATAAACTTCCAAAAACTCCTCATGCTGATTCGGGAACATTTGATTGGCTAATACCCCAATTTGTGACATCTCCACGTTCTGCGAATAAGACTAGATATTGTGTATTTAACGATACATCGCGCATGTATCTATTTTTGAAAAATAGATTCTCATTGATGAAGAATACGCTTATGTTAAGTTGTTGGGAGAACACTGTAAATGTCTCGACAAACGTTTTATCCATTTCCAAAATGAGATCGTCAATTACAATGACCGTATACTCATTTCCCTTTAATGAATTAACGTCATATACACCTTTGTGGAACAAAATATTATCTTGGTACTCGTTGAATACTGACTCGTATATCGAATAGTACCATATAACTTTATGTACAAATTTTGAGAACATCTCCCCTTTATTTTTAATGATTTTAAGCATAAACACAATTTTACCACATCCTGTAGGGCCAGATATAATACATGTGGACGGGCTCGTGAACCTGAATTTTTCTACAGAATCCATCTCTAACACGTCACACTCCTAAGTGGAACATTTACAAAATATAATAAAATTTTCATTGAGGCTCCTTATATTCCACAGTCTTGTTTTTTCTCTCCTTCCTCAGAACCGTGAATGACGATGAGAATGAGGTGGTGTGCCAGCAACATGTCCCCATCATCGATATTGCAGACGAAACCGATTACAGTGTAGTTGGGGATACAGACTCCACCCCCGCTATCGAACCCCGACCAGCGACACCTGTAGCACCCCCACGCAACAATTCGAGAAGAAAGCGGGGACTTGATGAAGTTGATGATTCGCCTTCCACGTCAGGTGTAAAGCATACCAGGAGTGCACCGGTTGTAGACCCTCAGTAATAGAGGCACAGCCCTCTACATCTTACGACGCCCCCACATTAGCTCCTTCAACAAATAAAACAGCCCCCTTATTCCTGTTCAATTCCGGTCGTACCCTCCACAGCAGCAGCAGCATCTCATTCTGTAGAGAGTAGCATAACATTCGAGCTAGTGCACCCCGCCACCCCCACTCCAGCCCTGACTAGAAACCGGTAGGGAGACAGGGTAGACCCGCGAACCATGTATAGCAACGGTGTTGAACACGGACTGCGGGGCGTAGTTGAACGTATTGTGGAGTTTGCCCTTCAGAACAGCGAGGGACGTGAAGTCAGGACGCGGCTGTCCTTCGGTTCGGGTCAGATGACGGGGATGTAGATGATTTTTGGGTAGTAATACTCTATAGACGCTTGGCTGCTGTGGATATAGGCTACATTTTGGGACGTATAATGCAGGCCTCTCAACGTAGCATCGCCTTCAACATGGACAACTTCAAGATTGATATTGACCACCTGTTCCGTGTCGTGTGACATACGGCCACACCTTATACTCTTAACTTCAATTCTTAGGCTATTTACAGACAGCATCTAAACACCTAGCGTAGTTGCGGCTTTATAGCAGTAGTCTTAGCTCACATGTGTACTGTACTAAATGCATGGGTCAAAAAATTTGGTTGTCTACGGTTGTACAGTGTGCCCGTAAACTGGCTTCAGATTGCAAGATCGAGTTTAACTATAATATGGGTCCTGAAGAGCTGAGAAGGGGAGAGCAGGAAATGAATGTTCGTATAGTTGTATTTGGAATGGATAATCGTCGTAGGACTGTGTATGTTTTTAAAAGCTGTGGCAGAGACCGTACAAGACCCCTACTTATTTTAGGGTTGTCAGGAACAACGTATCTCCCCATCCACAATATAATGGACCTTTACGCGAGTTATGATAAAAGTCGAAAATATAAAAGGCATCATGATTTGTGTAAGGGATGTTTCGAGTGAAATATTGTAAGGATTGCCACATGGTATGTGAGTAGTGTAAAAGCTCCAAATGTGAAAGTCGTGTAGTTGAAGCTGAAAAGAAGGACTCTAATGTGTGTAGACACACATTTTTCAATAATAACTGCTTTGAGATCTACAAGTCAATTGGCACTTGCAGGAAAATGAGAATCTGTGAATGTGGTATGCTTCATATGATAAATAATTGGGGGAAATTTACGCATAAATGTAATGAAATTCACTGTTCTACATGCCATGAGAAATATAAGACAGATAGTATAAAGCATGTATGTTATATGAAAAATGCTAAGCCTAAAAATAAACCTTGTATAGCTGTATACTACGGTATAGAAACATGTACGGATGCTGAAACCAAAGAGGTTCTCCCACATTTATTTGTAAGTCAGACTATCTGTGAGAAGTGCATGGAATCGAGTGTGATGAGTGTCGCAAATGTAGTAAACGAACAAACGTTTTTAAAACGAACGCACACTACAACCTCGTGAAACTTTTTGTGTCCTATATTATCAAGTTAGTGGACAAGTTAAAAAAAATGACTGTGTATATTCTTGCCCATAACGGCGCAAAATTTGACACACAATTCCTTTATAAGGAACTGCTTCAAAACGAATCATCGGAGATATTTACAAGGGATCCCTTGAAAAGAGGAAACAAACTTATACAGATGCAAATAAGAGGCAGGTAAAAGAGGCAAATGTTCAGTTTAAAGACATTTTATTATTCACACCTTGTAAATTAGCCAAGCTTCCCAAAGTGATGGGCGTAGCCGCCGAAGTTTCAAAAGGGTATTTCCCTTACACTTTCCTCACTAGCCACACTTTAAATTACGTAGGCCTACTCCTCCCCCCCCAAACATTACTTTAACTATGCCAACATGAGTGATAGTGAGCGTGAAGATTTTGACCGCTCTACAACATTTTTAATGAAGATATTTCTTACAATATAGCGGATGAATGTGAGCGTTATTGTGTGAATGATGTGAGCGTTATTGCGTGAATGATGTGCACGTGCTTAGAGTACGTTTCCAGGCCTTTAGAAGGATGTACATAGACCGGTTCAACTGCGACCCACTTCAAGTCGTAACCATGATCGCCTCATTGTGCTTTAAGGTGTTGAAGAACAACTTCATGCCTAAAGACACACCAGCCGTCATTCACAGAAATAGCCCCCGCAGTTATGGGAATAAGGCTATTTACTGGCTCATAAACCTACCTACAGCAACAGACGGGTGCATACATAAAACATGCCCTCAAAACGTAGAAAGTGGCCATTAAGGTCAATGGTCGTGTTTATTGGGTGGATGGTCTAAACGAAAACCGTGCCACTGGTGAGAAGACTGCGTACTCCTTTAGCGGTTGCTGGTGGCATGGATGCCCACGTCCTGGGTGTGGAATCGTAGGAGATATCCATGGTAGATCTCCTGCCGAGAGTCTCGCATGGATCCGCAACCGTGATCATCTTATAAGCTCCCAGTTCACTCACAAGGTCTTGTGGGAGCATGAATATGATGCACGGATGGAGACAAATGGGCAGTACCGCGAAGAAATAAACACCATCAAAAGTTCAATGGTGTTGGATCCTTTCGAATGCGGCGATAACTTGTTCGGGGGGCGTACAAACACCTTCAAATTATACTTTCCACCTGCGGAGGGCATAAAACTCCATTACTACGACTTCTGTTCTTTATACCCCTACGTGGTGAAGAACAATCCGTACCCCGTAGGAGCACCTGAAAAACTGGTGGGACCAGACTTGTCCACCATCGAAGAGTTCTCAGCTAATTTGAACGAGAACTATTTCGGCCTTTCTTTCGTAGATGTACTCCCCCCTCGCGACTTATGGATGCCGATCGTACCCGTCGTTATTGAACACAACTCATGTTTCCCCTGTGCGTGAAGTGCGCAGAGGAGAACAATGGGGCCTGTAATCACACAGCCAACCAGCGGAAGATCAGAGACATATATACAAGTCCTGAGCTGTCCCTAGGCGTTAGCCACGGTTACAGAATATTGAAGATATATGAGGTGTGATGGTTTCAGAAGCTCCCCAACCGTTTCACACCATATATAAACATTTTTTTGAAGGATAAGGTAGAAGCACCAGGGTATTCGAGAGGAGTTGAGACCTCAAATGAAAACTCGGCGTATATTCAGCGCTACCGTGATCGTGAAGGGATACAACTTGAACGGGCCCAAATTGTAAAGAACCCAGGCAAGCACTTTAGTACATAGTTGTGCCTAAATAGTCTTTGGGGAAAATTTGCTCAGAATACAGACAAGGGAACGTACATCTAGCCCAAAGTTATAACGAGGTATGGGATTACGCCAACGCTCCCGATGAAGAGGTCATGGAGATCGTGAATGTGGGCAATACGTACATAATAAAGTAAACAGAACCGAATTGGCTACAGATACATCACGTGTTACAAACATACCTGTAGCCAGTTTCACCACAGCGTACGCTCGCATCAAACTTTGGGGTCTACTGTATTCTCTTGGGCGGAGGGTTCTGTACGTAGACACAGATAATGTGATATTCACGGAGAGGGAAGGTGAATACATGCTACTTGTTGGGGAATTCCTCGGAGAGTTGACTGATGAGATCAAGGACGAGTATGTAGATAGTGCCTACGCTGATCCTTTTGTCTCAACAGGTACAAAAACTTACGGGGTACGGATGAGGGTTGGGGGAGGAAGTGAGATATATCGTGAAAGCGAAAGGCATCACGCTTAACCAGGCGAACCGGCGTATCGTTAACCTTGATTCGCTGAAGGAGCTAGTGAGTTTAAAAGATGAGGGTGACCAACCTCCCCAGCTGACTGTAGGGACACAATTTTCGGGCACAGAAACTGGGGGGCGTGAAGAAACTTAAGGGGACGAAAGTGTGTCGTAACACATGTAGGAAACGCTACCAGGTGCCTGGCACCTACGATACTGTTCCCCTTGGATACCGCGAGGCGTGAATATTGTTGTCATGTTAGCGTGTATTTACTTGTTGACGATATGTTTATTTATTTATTACGTGTATTTGAATATATGCCATGAATTAGAGACTATTTACTTTTGACGATATGTTATTTATTTTTTATTTAAAATAAATCATGTTTCAATTAGCGTTTCATTTTCTCCTTCGTGTGTGTGTGTGTGTGTACAGGAAAAAGCTAAGCACCGCCCACTGTATGGCGCAACCAAATCAAAGGGGTCATGTGACTCCTGCTACTAGCTGGTCATATCTCTCTCTGCCCCGAGTCCTCAGTTGATTTCAACAAGTCCTGGATCTCGACGTGTATTTTGAAGAATTCTTGCGTAGACGGAGAAATGTGATGGCTACCTTTGATATTGCGTGCTCGACAATCATGAAGTGGTATTCGATAAAGTCTACAGATGTGGTGAACACTCCAAAATTCCCTAGTCCTCCCTCTGAGAGTTTTAAGGCAATATTGAACCGAGCGAAGCGTGAGGAGGAGGAGGTCCAAATACTCTACGAGTATTCTGGCGAGAGCATTGCGGGCTTTCGTGGCTGAAACGATGTAATGGACTACGTCATAGGACTAAACTGCGTAAAGGCGCACATACACCGCGAAGTGGACGAAGCATCATGTGCAGAAGAGAAGCAACGGGTATGGGAAATGAACCTTGGTGATGAATGGTGACAAGCGCTATTATTTCATGTTACATCACACCGAGTACGCCTACCTGCATCTGACAATATAAATCTTGTAATTATGGATAGCCTAGAATATTTTTATATTACGTTCATATATATCATGATGAGATTCGCAGTGAGATTGTGGCTAAAGGCTTGTGTGAGTTTTTAATAGAGTTTAAGGATGAGTATAGCTTGTTAAGCAAAAAGGACAGATATGGACACATGTTTCTCTCAAATAGAGCGCCGATTGTTAGTGTGCAGAGAAAATGAATGAAGATGTATAGTTCCGATAAAACATTAAAGCTTTTATTATTTCATGTATAGGAAAAATTCTGAATGTCCGGTATAATGGGTTACAAATATTCATATGATTTTTTCATGTTGGGACAGCTCCATGCATGAATCACTAACGCTTGGTATTACGTGCCCGTGTGACTCATCCCCCCACACCTCCCGCCGAGCCAAGCCGAGCACCGACTGCTCATAGTCACCTCAGAGCTTGACCCGACTGGACCTGCACTCCTCACAATAGAAAACCAATATACGATGGAGCTTCCGTTGAACAGTATCCTCAATGCCGTATACGACGTGTCCGTGGCGAAGTCAGTGCGTGTGTTCAGGCGTAAAACCAGCGCTGTTAATTATGTACTTGAAACGAGTTGTAGACACTCAAACTCTGGTAAACGGAACGTAATTTATTTAAGTGTTGAGATGAACAGAATCTTCGTGACGGTTGAGAAGTAGGTCGAGGACCGTTATAAAATACCTGCAGGTGTAGGCACAAAAAGAGAGAAGATTAGTGATGCACCCTCATACGCTGGTATTTGTACGTTGTGTATAAAACAAGACCAGCCACGCATTGACGTACGGCTGATGTCGAATAATGCATCTGACAATAATGCCCTTATCCCCACGCAAAACCGTTTCATTCTCGACAGAATGTTTGAAGTCGTCAGTTTCCGCAAGCTAAAGCCTATATTAGACGCGCGTGTTGCCGATATGCTTTATTTTGACACGGTTCTTGAATACGGATACACCGCTCTGCTCGACGGCTTTACCGAGTGTCGGACTGAACAAGGCGAGAATTGATTGGAGTTGGATGCTTCTTTAAAAGGTATAGACTCTTCGAAATATCTTGAACTCTGGTACAAAGGACTTGAGCGGTACAGGGTTGAGCTCACCTACACTGCTCACCCTGAAGAGCTATTTCTTCATATAATGGTCGGTTGTCGGCACGATTTAGAAGATTACTTCAATTGTCGATATGCGTTGTGAAGAAGAGTTCACGGTTGAAAAGCACGGAATGGAAAGAATAAACAATTTCGGAGCCAATCAGATACGGCTTTGGTGCGGTGACATAGCACTCTGTCTTTTTGGAAAACATTGTGTGGCTCATCTCCATAAACAGCGGTAACTTCTCCTGCTCCTGCAAGATATTTAGGTTTTTCCAAGACGGAGCGCTATGTCACCGTAATAAAACCGTGGCTGATTGGCCCCGAAATTTGGGTTTTCAGCTGATCTGGTCTTGGCCGGGAAACTCGCCCGATTTAAACCCGATAGAGAACTGCTGGCGAACCGTCAAAGAAAAAGTTACCTGTCACAATCCTACATCATTGAATCATTTGCTTGAAGCCATAAAGAATGTGTGGGCGCAGGAAATTACGCCGAAGTATTGTGAAATACTGGTAAATTCCATGCCACGACGTTCACCGAAGTGCTAAAAAAAAAGGGATAAATGTACGAATTCCTGACCGCAATTCAATAGTATGTTTTGTATGCTTGAGTAGTTTCTAAATACATCTTTTCTACCATTTACAGTAGTTTTGGTATTTTACTTTTACGTTCAAACATTTTTTTTTTAATTGATGGGGTGATGCGTGACTTATGGCCACCATATATATTATATATATATAACCTTCTAAAGAACCCAACTGGCTGATTAAGACTTGTAAGCTACCTGAGGCTGTCAAGAGCGTCATTATGGGATGAGACATGACTGCGAAAAGATCTCTCTCCTCTCTCTTAGGTTACCTTCCTAGGTCAGGTTAGGCTACCCCTTTTGAGGGTAGGTCATTCTCCCGGGTCTCACTTCAACCCCCTCTCCCCCCTTCATGCAGCTTGTTTTTTTTTTTTACTAAACCCCCTCCCCCTTGCTTGCATGTCCCCCCACGGGTGTCAAGCCCTCCCTGCCACGGATGCCAACCCCCTCCCCATGGGTGCCAACCCCCTCCCCCATGGGTGCCAACCCTTCTCCCCCATGGGTGCCAACCCTCCACCTTTGCAACATTTTATCAACATTGCAATTGATTTGCACTAGTCCATTTTGCGGTCATACTACTTATGTCCTTTATACTGAAAAATGTACTTAATTGTATTCTCTCTGCAATGTCTTCTGAACAATGAACAATATGAATTATTATTACTTATTGTTATTATCATCATTATTTATTTTTACTATTATTATTACTACTATTTATTATTATCATTACTTTCTACTTTATTTTTACGCACACATTTACACTAGAATATCGAATATTCTAGACATTTTAAGAATACAGTATATCTTCCAAGGATAAATATTAATTTGGAATTAAAAAATGGATACAATCTCTAATAAAATGCAGTTCAATGGACCTGTACTCTTTTATCAACGGGAAATTTCATCGATACTGTAACCTAGTTGGATTTAGCATAATTTAACCTAACTTAACCAAACCTAGCGTAACCTAAGTGGACGTAACCTAACCTAATCTAACTTAACTAACCGAACCTAGTGTAACCTAGTTGGACCTAAAATAACATAACCAAATTTAATTTAACCCAAATAGGCTTAATCTAACCTACCTTGATCTAACTTAACTAAACCTAGCTGCATTTAACAATGCATGAAACTTTATTCGTCTCTCTTTGTTCAAAGGTTACTGTATTTTACGCCTCATAAGACGCTACAAGTGGTAAGACGCACCCTATATTTAGCAAAGAATATTTAGGAAAAAAAGTATTTCGAAGATTTATCAGCCTGACAAAAAATATATTCCCATAACTTTATTAAAAGAACATTAAACAAAACAATAACATATGAGCCCTGAAGTGACATTTAATTATCCTCAAATCCTGAGACTTCCGTGCTGCTGCTGTCATCACTGCTGGCATCGTCACCAACATCACTGCCACTAGCTGATTCTGGGTCGTCCGCTGTGTCACTATCTTCGTAAAGAAGCTCGTCTTCTGTTCCATCCAATGAATTGCTAGTTGTGAAAAATGCTCTGTATGAATTGGTCCCCAATTAACCCACCCCTAATATCTCCAGTCTAACTATAGAGTAGATTAAGTCTAGCCTTGTAGGGGTCAGCCTACAGATTCCGGAAATGGTCCAGAGCGGGCAGATAAATTGAGGTCCACAGTAGGATTCCTCACCAAATTAGGTTAGGGCAATCTACCTTCACCTTTGTTAAGCTATGAGTTGATGTTAGGTCTTAGACCACAATGTAGGCCTAATTTGTCTGACCCAGCTTAATTTACGGCGTTTACTTCTAACTGTGTTAAAAACACAATTAGTCACTTACTGCTAGTTATTAGAGAGTCCCTTTTCCCCTTTTGTTTAATTGTTGAGAGCGTACTTGCTGGTGGGGATCTTTTTTCCGTTGTTTGTTCTTCTCCCTTCTCTCGTTCCGACCTTTCGCCACGTTCCTCGTTTTCGTTCTCCCTTGTCCTCCTTTTCGCGGGGCTTTTTCCACCAGCGTCCTCTTGTTTTTTTTCGGTTGGTTGATCGGTAATGTATATCTATTACCGAGCACGCTCTTGTCACACAGTATATAAATACTAGTGTGGAGAATAACTCTGGTGAGCAACCAATTGGCTTCATCCACCTAGTTATTGACATAAAAGGAATTTAATAATTGTTAGATTAACTACCTACCTACTCAGTGAACCATTTTCGTTACCTCCCAACTACCCACACATCAGTTTTCCATATAATTCCACATTTCTTGAATGACTTTACTACTATTTCTTCTCTCACTGCTGCCCATGATGTCTTCACCCACTCACACACCTGTGCAAAAGTGGGTCGCTTAAGTCGTCCTGTTGGTGTTAGTTAGGTCGTGGTTTCCAGCAGCCATCCACTTGCCCCACTCCTCACGCATGAAAGACTTGAATGGTTTGTTAAGTGAAACGCCCAGAGGTTGTAGTTGCGATGTTAAGCCGCCAGAGATGACCACTATCTTGGTTTTTAATTGCTGAAGTTTATTCTTTATGGCTTCTGTCGTGTGGGCCCTGAACTGACCCCACACTAGTAAAGATGGTTTCCTCAATAGACCACCAGGACGCCGTGACCATACTTTCTCCAACCAAAGCTTCACACCTGCTTCGTCCATCCATCCTTTGTGATGGACATGATCAAGAACACCGGTTGGAATCATTTCCTTGGGGATGGTTTTCCTCTTAAACACGAGTAATGGCGGAAGTTTTGTGCCGTCTGCACAACAGGCCAAAACAACAGTAAAGTGGGTTTTTTCATGGCCGGTTGTTTTAACTGTGACAGTCTTGGCTCCTTTAAAATGGACACTGCTGTTTGAGGGCACATCAAAAGTTAACGGCACTTCATCCATATTTCCTATTTGCCATAGTTCATATTATTCTGCAGGCATCCTCTGTGTAATGTTGGTCTTCACTCGCATACTCAGACTGTTCCTCTTCATAAAACGATAACACCAAGATGCTGATCCAGAAAACTCATTTATATTTGTTGCTGCTGCCAATCTCTTTGCCTCACATATAATCATTTTTGTTGATATTGAATATCCCATATTCCGTTGGTCAGTTAGCCATATTTTTAGGTCTTCCTCAAGTTCTGGCCACTTTGCTGGTTTATGACGAAGTCCGTGTTTTTTCATTCCCATTTTCTTAATGCATCCTCCTGCTTCCTCCATTCTCTAATCATTTTTTCGGTGGGTGGTGGTCCATAATGCCTCTCAGCTGCCTGGTTGCCGTGTTCTTTAGCATACTGTATTACTTGTAGCTTATAACTAATGGTGTAAGCCTGTCTCCTTTGCTTCGTTGCCATTGTGAGGGTGGCCGTGTGATGAATGATTATACTGACAGGCAGATACAGACGACGTCTGCTTCGAAGTAGGAACGATAATCGGTTTGCCTGCATGTAGATAGCGTGAGGTGAACGTAAACAAGACAAATGGCGGACTTTACCAGTTTAGGCTCAGGTTATCTCCAG
The DNA here is from genome assembly GCA_023014485.1 of Bathynomus jamesi. Taxonomy (NCBI): domain Eukaryota; kingdom Metazoa; phylum Arthropoda; class Malacostraca; order Isopoda; family Cirolanidae; genus Bathynomus; species Bathynomus jamesi. The sequence continues at coordinate 947,263 of JAJOZX010001043.1, forward strand.
TCAGCTTGGATTAATGGTAACAGGTAGGCCTATTAAGCTTCCTAATGGTTACCATGAATACACCTATAACCTAATGATAATTTAATTTAATGATAATTTACATGTCTGGTGTTCGTGAGGGCTAGTAAACTTATCTCTAAGAGCTTGACCTTACGATGCTAAGACGCAGTGTGATTTTTGGAGACGTTTTTCAGGAAAAAAGTAACGTCTTATGAGGCGTAAAATACGATACTCTATTAGGGTGTGTCGAATTTTTCAACTTTCAAATTCCAAATATGAGGGGTGCTAAAAAGTTGCAGCATGACTTAGGAATTCTAAAAATATTTTTGTTAATTTAATATAATTTAGTTTTGCTTGGTAAGAAGCTACATAAAAATAGTGACTTTTTTTACTTTTTTGTGGAATTATATAATAATTATTATATTAATAATTATATATGCTGTATATATAATGCACTGCTGTTTTTGCTTATTTCACAGGTTGAAACATATTCATCAGTGTGCTAAAGATTACTTGTCCGTCAGTGCTACCGTCCTAACCAGTGGGAATTGACCTACAATGGCTTCTAAAAGGAGGACAAGACTGGGGACATTCACACATATGAGCAACCTAATTGGAACTGGTAGAGAGTTGTTGCTCTCTGAACTCCCAACTCTGCGAGACGTTCTGAAATATGGGCTACTGCTAAGAGAACAAAGTGGTGAGGATGTGAGAAACTACCCAGCAACCAGTCTTGCAAAGGACATTTACCCTAAAGTACTTGAAAAGTGGGAACGAGCAAACAGTTCTTTTGTAGCCCCCGTTGTAAATTCACGAGTCAAAATCTTAAACAAGATCCAAGAGAGCTGGGAGCAGGCCAAAAACATATCTCTTGGGAGAGGAAAGCTACATGTCAAAGAGGCTTTCATTGCAAAACTTGACAAGCTTTTTGACATCCTCAGTTGCAAGTGTAAAATTGTTCTCTGCTCTGAATTTCGCTGCCTTGCAGATGCTGGTTGCAAAAACGAAACTCACATTAACTGTACATGCCCTAAGGAGATGAAGATCCCTGTGAAGGAACTTGCTTTCATTAAAGGTCAGAGAGACAAGTCTGGTTCTATTGGACCACATCAGATTGGCTTGCCAGATCAACCTGAGCACAACAGACAAGTCAAAAAGCAGAAGCGGCAAGAAGACGAAAGAAGAAGGCTTGCTGAATATAAGCAGACAAGTAAGCAGGATGTTTCAATGCCATCAAATGAAATAATTTTCTCTGATGATGAAAATGAAGAACAAATAGCTGATGCTCAAGATGGAAAGGATGGAAGTTATGAAGTGACATTAGAAATACCAAGCACGTCTTCAACTTCCAATAAAAAGCCAGAGTACAACACATTAGAAATACCTAATGTTGCTATGCATAGCATCAGATATGGTGTTGGCCTGCGTGCCACAGCTGCCATCACCACTGCTGCCTTTATGGATGCTGGCTTGATCACTGAAGAAGACAAGAGACTTGTAGTTGATCACAATAAAGTCAAGAGGGCCCAAGAAAAAGTTATGAGATCCCTGGATCAGGAATTTGATGATCTTTGTAAGAAGGCTGAAATTGACTGCATCTTCTTTGACGGCCGTCAAGATACAACTAAAGTTATGCTGAAAGCAGACAATTCAGATCGTCAGTTCCCCAGCATCATCAAAGAAGAGCATTATTCTGTGTGCAGTGCAGTTCTTTGACAAGCCTATGCAAGTTCCACAGTGGCCCTGTCTTGCTCAGTCAATAGAGAGGTGTGTGAAACAAGTCACAAAGGCAGCAGGCAGGGTGTATACACATGAGAAACGTGAGGGCTATATCAGAGGCCAAGAAGCAAGTCGGCGGCTGATGTCCAAGAACGAATCAAAGCAAGACTTGATGAAACTTGTTGTTTAAATATTTTTTTTTACTGATGTCATTACTTTCTAATGTTGTTTTATGATTACAAGGACATGTTTTATGATTACTAGGATATGTTTTATGTAGAGAAACTAAAATTTTTATAGCATTACCTGACATTTTGAGGAGCTAAAATTAATAAATGTTGTTTTCCGAGAGCAATTTATGTGCTTTTTAATCAAACGTAGATTTACCAAGCTAAGTGTTGAGCAATCACAAAAATAATAGCAGATTTGAATTCTTCACATCCAAAAACATATTTTTAAAACCCCTCAGTGAAGGAATTGGCAAAATTAATTTTCACCTCCCAAATTGACACACCCTACTACTCTATTTTGAACCATTTATTAATTTCAATAAATTTTTTAACTGAAATTAGCAAAAAACCTTTCGATTCAACATTTTTCATTACACAAATGAAAGTGTATCGTAAATTTCATTTTTTTGAACATATGTTTTATGAAATTCTGTCGAAATGTTTGAACATGTGTTGCAGAGATGTGAGACATTACATCTCGAATTTGATCTTTCCGCGATAAATGACTGGTTATTTTTATTAGAAAATTGGCGACCTTTTGAAAAATTGTTACTCTCTCTCTCTCTCTCTCTCTCTCTCTCTCTCTCTCTCTCTCTCTCTCAAATAAAACTGTTATTTATTGATGGAGAAATATCACAAATTATTTTTAATTAGGCTATATATATATATATATATATATATATATATAGCCTAATGATGCGATGAACCTTAGATGTTGCGAAGGAGGTTAAACAACACCAATAAAAAAAAAGTGTGTATATATATATATATATATATATATATATACACTTTTTTTTTATTGGTGTTGTTTAACCTCCTTCGCAACATCTAAGGTCAATATATATATATATATATATACATATATATATATATATACACACATTTAACTGCAATGACCGCGCAGTATATTAACGTATAGAAACGACGTAAGTATAGAGGAGTGTTCTGCACACGAGGAAGAGAAATAACAAACAAATGAAAAAATAAGGCACCCGCCCGGGAATCGAACCCAGGATCTTCCGATTGCCGGTCAGACGTGCTAACCACTACAGTACGGAGCCACGATAGTCAGAAGTTGTAATGCTCCGTAGTGTAGTGGTTAGCACGTCTGACCGGCAATCGGAAGATCCTGGGTTCGATTCCCGGGCGGGTGCCTTATTTTTCATTTGTTTGTTATTTCTCTTCCTCGTGTGCAGAACACTCCTCTGTACTTACGTCGTTTCTATACGTTAATATACTGCGCGGTCATTGCAGTTAAATGTACATATTCACGATTTGCGAGGGTGCCCTCTCAAGGCATTGGTTTCTGCCCTATGTAGGAGAATTACAACTTCTGACTATCGTGGCTCCGTAGTGTAGTGGTTAGCACGTCTGACCGGCAATCGGAAGATCCTGGGTTCGATTCCCGGGCGGGTGCCTTATTTTCATTTGTTTGTTATTTCTCTTCCTCGTGTGCAGAACACTCCTCTGTACTTACGTCGTTTCTATACGTTAATATACTGCGCGGTCATTGCAGTTAAATGTACATATTCACGATTTGCGAGGGTGCCCTCTCAAGGCATTGGTTTCTGCCCTATGTAGGAGAATTACAACTTCTGACTATCGTGGCTCCGTAGTGTAGTGGTTAGCACGTCTGACCGGCAATCGGAAGATCCTGGGTTCGATTCCCGGGCGGGTGCCTTATTTTTCATTTGTTTGTTATTTCTCTTCCTCGTGTGCAGAACACTCCTCTATACTTACGTCGTTTCTATACATATATATATATATATATATTAGTGATGGATCGAGTGGTCGGTTTTTCACAACCGCGGTTGCGGTTGTGTTTGCGGTTGTCGAATTTTTTCCAACCGCGGTTGTGGTTGCGGTTATCATATACTAGGAAAAATGCGTAATTATTAACTGGATTTAGCCACTGTAGTGCGATTTAGCCACACTTGGTACATAATATATACTAAATAGTATTTATTTAGTAAATACCTTATGTTGAACACAAGTTTTGCAATACACCGCTACCTCTATTTGTGTGTTGCAAAACTTGTGTTTCATCATAAGGTATTTACTAAATAAATACTATTTAAATGAAGTATATTCTAAACTTATATAGCTATTATGAAAGAATAGGTCAAATTAATTAAAACCATATTTTGCACTAAGTGTGTTACCAGGATGAGGGACGAGGACCCATCGCACTGTTCATCCCACCTACCACTTTCCCCAGCCTCCACCCATTGGAAAGTTATGGATTATTTTAGTTTGAAGAAAATTAAATAAAAATAAATGTTACTTCATGGAGCTCACAGAGTAGTAACTTAGAGCGCAGTTTAAACCAATTTTACTACGGCAGCCGTATGACGTCACGTTTAAGCACGCATAAGGAGACCCATCATTTTCTTTTTATAAAAAGAAATATTTCTAATTAACCTAAAATTAAAATTAACTAAGCTTTTACAACCGCAACTGCACTTATGGAACGGCGGTTGCGGTTACGGTTGCGGTTGTGAATTTTTGTGCGGTTGTAGTGCGGTTGCGGTTGCGGTTGCGGTTGCGGTTATTCGATCCATCACTAATATATATATATATTATATATATTTGAAATGAAAAAGTTTATTGGCAGATGCATCGTCCATATGACAAATAAGACAAATGAAATAAACAAGCTGACAATAGAATACAATGAAAATTCAAGTCAGAATGTCCCATAAGACTGGAACCATAGGGTAAAATAAGTAATTCATGTTTTTCCGTTTATGCAAGTGCCCATGATGGCTTTGAGTAAGGAAGAACGCATCCAGGTAATTCTGCTCGTAGGAAATCGGAGTCAGAGGGAGGTCGCTGAGGAATTTAACAGATTGCATCCGGACCGCGCGCCGATAACACACAGCTCTGTCGGCAAACTTGTAGCAAAGTTCAGGGAAACGGGATCCATAGGAGATAAACCACGCAGTGGACCTCCGAGGACATCCACCGACGATGACACAGCCGCTACCATCCTCGCTCATTTCACAAACAGTCCCCAAAAGTCTCTTCGGCGGTTGTTCGTTGAGATAGGAGTGTCGAAAAGCAGCATCCACCGCATTCTTCAAGCACACAAATGGCATCCTTACAAACTTCAAATCCTGCAGAAATTAAGCGAAGATGATCCAGACCGACGGGTGGAATTTTGTGAATGGGCTACGGAACAATGTGCTCAAAATGCCAATTTCCCATCCACCATTCTGTTCAGTGATGAGGCTGTTTTTTACGCAAATGGTGAGGTGAACCGACAGAACACCCGCTACTGGTCGCAAGACAACCCTCACTGGTTTACTGATTCAAAGGAACAAGGTGTCGCTCGTGTGATGGTATGGTGTGGCATTTGGAAAGACCGTATCATAGGCCCCCTTCTTTTTTGATGACACTGTCACAGGAAACGCCTACTTGCGTATGCTCAACGAGGAAGCATTCCCCAGTGTCTTGAACACAGATGGGGATTTCCCAACATGGTTCCAGCGAGATGGTGCTCCTGCCCATTACAGCATCCGGGTAAGAGAGTGGCTGCACCGACAATTCCCTGGTCATTGGATAGGACGCCGAGGGCCTGTGGAGTGGCCGGCGAGGAGCCCCGATCTCACCCCGTTGGATTTTTATCTGTGGGGTCACTTGAAGGCATTGGTATACGCGGAAAAAATTCAGAGTGTTGCACATTTGCGGGAGCGCATCATCGATGCATGTAACACCATCACTCCTGATACCATTTGCCGTGTGTTTGCTGACTGGATATCTCGTCTGCATTCGTGTATCAATAATAATGGTGGCCACAGTGAACACGTTCCGTGAATAAAAGCCGTTTTTATTGCTGTTTTTATCATTTTGCCCTATGGTTCCAGACTTATGGACACCCTGTATATTCTTTTCCAGCATGAAAGTTTTTGACGTTGGAGCAGTTCTGTATAACTTTGCTTTTATTTCTAGAACTCAAGCAATTATGTGGCAATAATAGACGCCAATTAATCGGTAAAAATGTTGATTGCCGATTAATCGGCAAAGTGGCCGATTACAGGTTCATGTCACTTTATCGGTGCCTCGCTGATTATAAACATTTACTTTAACGTTAGACAATTTTACATAGAAATACAAATTGAGTTCAGTATTTTAACCAACGTTCAACTCTCTCTCTCTCTCTCTCTCTCTCTCTCTCTCTCTCTCTCTCTCTCTCTCTAAAATTTCTCAAACCATTATGTTAAATTATACGAGATATACTGTACAGTATATGCTGATATGTAATAATTTATATGTAAGTGTCGTATATAGAAAGCAATATTATTATATGTTCTTTATTGTATTTCTATATATTTGAGTGCTGCTTTTAAATATAAGATACGCCTTTTTCCCGAATTGATTCCAGATCACTTCCCCGAATGTAGATTGCTTATTTAGAGGGAAAAAATTTGGACATTTTTTATTTTTCGTTTTGGATACGTGGAATAAAAAAAAATTTTGGGAATTCACTTTTCAAAAAGTAAAAAGAGAGAATGTAATTTTATTTTAGTAACAATATCATTGCTGAATTTAACATTTTTCCTAGTTTAATATAAAAACACACACACACATTTGGCTATCTTACCAAACCCCGGCATTTTCACATTTTCAGTTCTCTATGGCGACATTTCACCTAATCTAAATAAATTAATTATCTTAATCTATAATCTAACGTAAAGATATTTAATGATTTTTAATATAAAATAAGTGAAATTATAATGATACCGCTAATATCGCTCCAAGCAAGTTCGTGTCGCGATGAGTTCTGTGTGTATCTCAAAGACTGTCGCGGCTTCGTTAGGTAGCCAAGAACACAAACGTACATATATACATACATAAATACACAAAAATATTGCATTAAAGTTTATTATAAAAAAACCTTCGTAAAACCTCGCTAATGGAAATACTGTTTTATGGCCTCGTGTTCAGTTCGTGTATATTTTTCTAATGTGGTTTTGCTTTCCTTATTTTAGAAGTTAATTTAACATTTTTAATTAAGTTATTCATTCGGGTTAAAGGGAAAATGGTTAATTATATTAAAGTGTTCAGGTATCTATACAAACTTGTACTCATATCACCAATCCTGCTAGTAACTAGTGATTAGATTTACAAGTAGAACTCTCTCTCTCTCTCTCTCTCTCTCTCTCTCTCTCTCTCTATATATATATATATATATATATATATATATATATATATAAGAAGACATTACATACGGTACATTAACTCGTGTCCATATTATCAAGGCAGCCATTAAGAAAGCAAAACCAAATTGCGATGTGTTTTTTTAGTTTATTTGTCTCAATTACCCCATTAAATGTTACTAAGGTAATGGAATTTTTATTCTGTTTATCCAATATTCTATTGAAAAATGGCAAAAACCGTCATGATGCTACCACTTCAAAGCAAATTCCAACTCTTTGGTTAATGTTATAAGGAGAAAATTCACTTGAAAGAGGTTAACAGAACTATAAATTTTTTGAATAATATTGTATTCACCAGACATTGTTCATTCTCACCATTGGGAAAAGATCATCTTTTGTTGTTCAGATATTAAACTGTTGTTGAATAGATTCAAAGATTTTTGTGACTTTTGTGAAGTATAATAAAAATATGAAACAGTCACACTTCACAATATATAAAATAAAAAAATATCAACTTTTGTTTGAAAACTTTCTAAATCAGGGGTTTTCCTCTTCAATCTTTTCTCCACCGGATACCCTTTGGAAAAGTCAGGGTGTTTTCTTGTACCCCAATACAAAATACATATACAGGGTGTACACAAATTATCTTTACAACTTCTCTGTCAAATAAAAATATTAGGGAACGAGGTACACATACCATTTTTGCGCAGAATTGCTGCTGCTGCTGCTGCTGTTGCAAGAGTTGACGTTGAAATGTTGCAGTGGACATGGATAGAAATAGAATACCGTTTGGACGTCTTACGTGTGATAAATGGTGCCCATGTTGAATGTGTTTAAGGTTATGTGAAACTTTATTACTTTCCCTCACAGATGGCGCAAAAATGGTATGTGTACCATGTTTCCTAATATTTTTATTTGAGAGAGAAGTTGTAAAGATAATTTGTGTACTCCCTCTATATACTGAGTTCAAATAGTCAAAATGTATATATATATATATATATATATACACATATACACACATACCTCGTTAACCTCGTTACTGTTCCGTGCGTTGGTCTCTCTTCACATGAAGGTCAAGCTGGTGGCCCCGCCTCTAGGTCTGGCTTGGTGGAGGAGCGAGTTGTTTTCTTGCGCTCTCCACCGTACATAGCAGGTACACCCGGCTCATCTGGCACCGTCCTCAGCCAGGCATCTAGTCTTCTTTTGAAGACTTCAACTTTGACCCCTTTAACGTTTCTGAGGTCCTTTGGAAGCTGGTTAAAAAGTCTTGGCCCCCTGACAACCAAGCTATTTTCCTTCAGTGTTGAGGAGGTCCCTTGTCGTGTTGAGGAGGTCCCTTGTCAGTGTTGTTTGAATGGTAATTGGGTTTAGTTTGAGGTGTGGTACCAGTTTTTCGATCATTTTCCATATGTAGATTATGGTGTACCTCTCTCTTCTTCTTTCCAGGGAGTACAGATTTAGCTTACGTTGTCTTTCTCAGTAGTTGAGTTCTTTGCAGCCATCAATCTTGGCTGTGAAATGTCTTTGCGTTTCTTCTAGTTTATTAGTTCCTTCCTTTTTATATAGGGACGTCAAAACTGAGCAGTATTCAAGTTTTGGTATAATCAGTGTTTTTAGCAGGGGAATCATTACTGTCTTGTCCCTTCTTTTGAACGTTCTTAGCACCTGTCCCGCGACTCTTTTTGCTTTATTTATCGCTATCTGATTTTGTGTTTCGAATTTGGCATCATCGGTATTACCCCCAGATCGATCGCTTTCGTGCTTCTCTGAATGTCCTATCTATCTGGAGCATAATATGCAGTTTAAGTTCCTCTTTTCTACCATATCTCAAGAGCTGAAATTTTGTCGGTGTTAAATGTAATGTTGTTGTCTTCTGACTATTTGTAAATTTTGTTCGTGTCCCTCTGCAAGGCCTCCACTTCATTTCATGACTGATTTTTCTGCTGATCTTTGTATCGTCTACATAGGATGTTAATATACTGTTGCTGTTTACTCTGCTGTCTATGTCTGTTAACATGATAATGAACAGGAGTGGGGCAAGTACTGTCCCTTGTGGTACTGAGCTGCGTACTTCTGATTCTGATGATGATACACCTTGAATTTTGACGACCTGTAGACGTTCTCTGATATATTTTTTTTTTTTTTTTTTTAGTTCGGGAAGAACCGATTCGCCTCTATTTAAAGGGCATCTCTCAGCGGAAAAACAAAGAAAAAGTGAGAGGAAAGACAGAGGAAAAAGAAAGGGTGGAGGGGACAGTCGAAGTGGAAAAAGACCAAGGATGACAAGGACTGCAGGGTCGAGCCCCATCATCCTTGGGTGCTAGGGCCGGGAGGGCGCACGTGAAACCTCCAGGAACAAGCACGTACAAACGAGCACAAAGAGCACTCAAGAGCACGAGCTTAGAACCCCCTTGCGGGGCTGATATATATATATATATATATATATATATATATATATATAAGAAGATGAAGACCAAGGGTATTGCATAAAACATTTATTCCAATAAACATTTTGAATCTATCAAGATTCATCATCAGAAAATCTAAAGACGAGAATATAAATAATTGCATAAAAGCAATAAAAACAAATTCAAACAAAGTTATAAAATAAATGTGAGAAACGGAGTGAAACTCACCATGGGGCGCAGAAGACAAAAAAGAAGGCAGAGAGAAATTTCAGTACAGACAAGTAAAAGTTAGTTGGTTTCCGCAATATTTAATTTTATGGAAGCAGCCAGATCATTAAGGGACGAACAGAGTTGTCTCATGTACAGTTGCGCTCATTATTCTTAAGACACTCTTAAGAACAGATAGCGACACCTGGCATATATTTGTTGTGTGTGCTACAAATGGTTGTAACATTTTATGAATGAATCTGGGGCTTAGCGCCGATTGGATGGTTAACTCATTCCCAAATGTCTTTAGAACATAATTATTTCCATTCATCACTCTGATTTACATATTACTTAGGAAACATAAATAAATAATTAAATATAAATTCATGAAAGGGATATATATTAACAATGATGTGAATAAAAAATGGTCTTGTAAAAACTAAAAAGAAAACCCTTCGGACGTGATGACAGTGTTCATGGTATTGGCAAGCCTGTCATCCTAAACGAATTGAAGTTTCATTGTAAAAAAACAGAACCGTTGGTAAGCATTATTGCACCCTCAGCAAATTCCAAATTGATTTATTTATTTATTTACATTTAATATTGAACATAGATTCAGATACTATTTTGTGTTATAACAAAGACAGAGCAAAACCTGATATATATATATATATATATATATATATATATAGATTCAGATACTATTTTGTGTTATAACAAAGACAGAGCAAAACCTGATATATATATATATATATATATATATATATATTAATATATATATATATATATATATATATATATATATATATAGGCGGTTTATGAGTGAAAAAACAATGTTTTGATGCATATTAAATTTTAATAACATTATAACATTACCAGACTGATGGGTATCTGTAGGTTTCATACGTCACTGCTTAGAATATCTTCCAATTGGCAAATGGACGACAACTGAATGGAAACTACTGATATGACATTGTTATATCCGGAGCAAATGCTATTTCTAGATCAGCAACACTGCTAGAGTAATAAAGAGTCACTGAGAGACATATTATTTAGAAACGAAGATTGTTTTGTATTGAGGAAGCATCATAAATGCACATATTTGTTTTGCATTAATAAGTTCCATTTTACAACTTCAGTGCTGAACCACTGCAGCTGTGACTCCTGGCGGTCTCTCACCTCAAAGGAGAGAATTACAGAAAATAAAACTATTACAGTGATTCATATCAATAAACATAGAGTCATTTAAACGATGATATTTGACAATTTTGCAAAGGTGTTACACATTCATAATTACCATTGTATTTGAGAGATATTTTATACATGAACACAACAAATTTAATATCTTGTCCAGTCACCGTTGTTGCCTATGACTTCCTGCAGTCGATGTGGTATAGAAGCAACATGATTATATACAAGCTGTTGATTCCTCCTCAGCACCTCCCACTCGCTAAATGTGTGTTGTAAAAGCTGATCCATTGTTCGTTCCTCCGCTGGTTCTCACACATTTACAATATTGGCCCATATATTACACTGGTATGCATCAATTTTGCTGTCAAGGGTTTTGTAAGTGATTCTTATAGAGTTTTTCCTGCCGATTTCGAATCTGCAATCCGTTTTTCTCAATCAGCTCAGGTTATCCGGCTATGGCCTCATAAGTAAAATAGAATTTTTCGTGATTTTGTCAAAGCGGAATTGGAACAGTAACATCTATCATCACTTGTTTCACTTGTATAATATCTTTTTTTACTTTTCAGGCATATAGATAAAATATTTCATAATGAATAGAGCGTGTAAAAATGATCCCAATAGATTCTGCTACATATGTGGGACGGTTACCATGCCAAATAACCAGTCCCAAATCACTAAATTTGTGAAGACAATGTATAGAGCATACTTTGGAATTAAGCTAGGGGACCAGGACAAAAATTTCGCCCCTCATATGTGCTGCAAGACGTGCATTGAAAATTTGAGAAGATGGAGCAAAGGCAGAGCGAAATCTTTGCCTTTTGGAATTCCCATGATTTGGAGAGAAGGAAAGGATCACGTGACAGATTGCTATTTCTGCATGACAAACCTCCAAGGTGGGCTTATATATTTATTTTTCTTAAATATTTTGAAATCCTCGTATGAAACTTGACATAATATTCACCATAATGTAATATTCACCATATATAGCATAATATTCACCATAATGGTAATCATACATTTACATATACATATTGTTATAGAAAATACATTTACACATACATATTGTTATACAAGTTACATTTACATATACAATGATTGTATATTTTCTTTCTTTTTCATTCATATTGTCCCCGAAGGGACAATATGAATGAAAAAGAAAGAAAATATACAGACTCCATCGACCTATTTCATATCTTACAGACCGCAGCCTTCCCTCACGAGCCGCCACTGTCTGAATGCTTCTTCTATTTCATATGCAAGTTTTATATCCATGTTTCTGTGTTTCTATTTTCAGGAGTTAACAAGAAGAATAAACACATTGTTGTATACCCTGACATTCCTTCTGCTATGAGACCTGTACCCCATGGTCCTGGAATTCCAATACCCGACCCACCTCAAACCCTGGACTTCGATGATTCTGATGATGAATCAATGACCAATGCCAATGACCAGTCCCAGTCGTATATACCTCAAAATACCGTTTCAAATGAGCCGAGGCCTCTCAACCAGGCCAAAGGACTTTCCAAATTAGCTGCCGAGATCTTGGGCTCACGACTTCGCGAGGACAACTTGCTGGCTCCGGGAACAACATTCTCCTGGTATAGGAAACGAGAGGAAGAATTCCGCAAGTTTTTTGCAGTGCACGAAAATACCTCTTCCTTAGTGTACTGCTGCAATGTTGAGGGGCTAATCGAATCCTTGGGCCTGCCATATAACGCATCAGAATGGAGGCTATTTATAGACTCGTCTAAACGAAGTTTGAAAGCAGTACTTCTCAACATTGGGAATAGGGTTGCATCAGTCCCTGTAGCACATTCCGTACAACTTACTGAGAGCTACGATAACATGAAAATTTTACTGGATGCTCTCGTATACGACCAACATAACTGGAGGATCTGTGCAGATTTGAAGGTAATACTAATATCATAAGTAAACTATTGCTATTGACTATGTTGTTTTTCCAAAGGTTATTTGAGAGCGTATAAGAACACTTAACTTCCCCACAGAAGTGATACAGTCCAATGCATAGATTTTTTTATCTGATAGAACAAATTCTCTAAATTCTTTAAATATTTTCATTTTTTTCAGATTGTGGCATTTGTATTGGGAATGCAAGGGGGATACACGAAATACGCATGTTTCCTCTGCAAATGGGATAGCCGAGCGGATGAGAAGCACTATGCACAGCGTGAATGGGCATCCAGAGAGAATTTTGAACCTGGGTCGCATAATGTCGTTTCAGTGCCCCTTGTACCACCAACAAAAATTTTGCTCCCACCACTTCATATTAAGTTGGGCTTGATGAAAAATTTCATCAAATCAATGAATAAGGAGGGTTCAGCATTCCGATATCTCGAGAGTAAATTTCCTCATATATCTGATGCTAAACTAAATGCTGGGGTTTTTGATGGTCCTCAAATTCGAACTTTGATCAAGGATACTCAGTTCGAAAACGCAATGACTCCAACTGAGAAGAATGCCTGGCAGGCATTCAAATCAGTTGTCACTGATTTTCTTGGCAAGCGTAGAAGTCCAGAATACGAGTCCGTTGTCGAAAACTTGATGGAAGCTTTCAAAGCTCATGGGTCGCGCATGTCCATAAAAATGCACTTTTGTGGTCCCACTTGGACTATTTTCCTGAAAATTGCGGGGATTATAGTGAGGAACAGGGTAAACGATTTCACCAAGATATCAAAATAATGGAAGAGAGGTACCAGGGAAACTGGGATATCAATATGCTGGCGGACTATTGCTGGTGTTTGAAGCGCGAAGTCCCGAAGAAAAACACAGACGGAAAGCCAAAAAAACTTCATTCCTTCCTCAATAAACTTTTTTCCATATTCATTGTATGAATAAAAGTAGTTATTCACACAATGTTTCATTTTTCACGAGTGTTCTTATAATATTACTCGTATCTACAGTGTTTAAGCTAAAAAAATCAATAAATTTGGGGATAAAAGGGACTTATAATAAATGGCCAATAGAGAAAAAACCTTACCTGATTGAGGAAAACAATGTCATTTTCGAATTCAGCATGGTCGAATTATATAATATGAGTTGAAAAAACCCTCACAGCAGACAAAAAAATTTCATATGCATACCAGTGTTATCGATGGGATCCATATCACAACCCTTACTTGGCCAATCCAGAAGGTCGATATTTCTTTGCTCAGAGAACCAGCGTGTGACGATCTGTGATGTGTGATTTGGGTAGTTGTCTTGCATACAAATGATTCGCTCAGGAAATTGCAGAGTATGTGCACGTACAGAAGGAAGCATAACCCCTTCGAAAATTTCTATATACTGGTCTGCAGTAAATCTCCCTTCTATTTTGGTGAGCTCTCCTACACCATACAGATGAATCCATCCCCACATGTTACCGGTGGCATGACCACGACGTGCTTCCTCATAAATGTGTTCTTGAGTATATCGAGTATTATTCCTCTTCCATCAATGAAGACGGCCATGGGATGTGGAGGAAAAGGTCTTTTCGTCGGTAAATATCACTCGGCTCCAAAAGTCAAGTCCTTTGTCAACATATTGCTGTGCAAATCGAAGTCTATTTTCTCGATGTTGCTGATTTAATTTCTCCTTGATAGCCGGGGTCCGATGGTGTAGCCCAGTTTTATATAGCCGCCGCCTTACTGTCATTGCCGAAACATCAAACTGCAATTGTTCCCTTATGGCAACAACAATGGTAAAGGGATGGGCTTCGGCAACAACGCAGATCCTCCGATCATCCGCAGCAGTTGTCAGTCGAGGATTCCTCGTTCTGCGGTGATCTCGTAGATTCCCTTCCTCTTTCCACCTCTTCAACCATATATAAACAGTGTCCGATGATTCTTCCCCTTTCACCAATTTTCTGGTGATGATAATCCATTCTGCAGAGTAGTTGCTTCGATGAAATTCAGGAATAGTGTGAGCTTATTCTCAGTCACCATACCTGTTAACACCTCTGTCATGACGTCATGTGGTGTCACGTGATATGTTAAAAGTCAGGTGGAATTGTTGGAATGCGGAAACAGTTTGGAAAATGGTCATTAAGCTGCTACACCAGCGGTTCCCAAACTTTTTTTGTGATTACCCCTTTTGGTTAATCACCAAATGGAAATTACCCCCTTTGCAAAAAAAACAGGAAACTTCATTTTACTGAGCTTGAGAATAATTATTCAAATTTTATAAACATAATACTCGTATAATTCTATATATACACAGTGCTTTACGTATAAGTTAAACACATATGATATTGGTCAAAGAATGACTACATTACATAGGAAGAAAGCAAAACGCGTCACCACCAGCTACTAGTCCAGTGCGATGGATGCAACTGTTTCTGCTGAAATAATGCCTAAATTCTGGGTTCAGTTTCGCTCAAGGCGCAGCGTAAATCACCTTCAATGTGCAGCCGATTTCGCAGTTTGATCTTTAGAACCATCATTGCTGAAAACCTGCCTCACAACGATAACTTGTCGCAAAAGGCACCAGCTCTTTGTTTACCTCTTCAACAAGCAAAGTATACTCCCCATCCACTTTTGTCCAAAATGTCTAAATTTTTTCTCTGCAAACTCAAACTTCAGAATAAGATCTTGCCGCATTTTCAGGAATTCTGCTTTCAGTTCAGGTGAGTCACTGCTTTTCAGGGCGTAATACATGAATTACCTCTTTTTTAGATAGCATGGCTGCGTATTAAATATGCTTCTGTACCACATCGATTGCAGGAAGTCAGAGGCAACAACGGTGACTGGACAAGATAATAAATTTGTTGTGTTCATGCATAAAATATCTCTCAAATACACTGGTAATTATGAATGTGTAACACCTTTGCAAAATTGTCAAATATCATCGTTTAAATTACTCTGTGTTTATTGATATGAATCACTGTAATAGTTTTATTTTCTGTAATTTTCCCCTTTGAGGTGAGAGGCCAGCAAGAGTCACAGGCTCACAGCTGCAGTGGTTCAACACTTGAGTTGTAACATGGAACTTATTAATACAAAACAATTATATGTATTTATGATGCTTCCTCAATACAAAACAGTCTTCGTTTCTAAATAATATTTCTCTCAGTGACTCTTTATTACTGTATCAGCGTTGCTGATCTAGAAATAGCATTTGCTCCGGATATAACAATGTCATACCAGTAGTATCCATTCAGTTGTCGTCCATTTGCCAATTGGAAGATATTCTAAGCAGTGACGTATGAAACCTACAGATACCCATCAATCTGGTAATGTTATAATGTTATTAAAATTTAATATGCATCAAAACATTTTTTTTTCAGTCATAAACCGCCTCTATATATTATTTATATATATATATATATATATATATCAGGTTTTGCTGTGTCTTTGTTATAACACAAAACAGTGTCTGAATCTATGTTCAATATTAAATATAAATAAATAAATAAATGAATCAATTTGAAATTTGCTGAGGGCACAATAATGCTTACCAACGGCTCTGCTTTTATACAGTGAAACTTCAATTCGTTCAGGATGACAGGCTTGCCAATACCATGAATACTGCTATCACATCCGATTGTTTTTTTTTTAGTTTTTACAAGACCATTTTTTATTCACTTCTTGTTAATATATATCCCCTTCTTGAATTTATATTTAATTATTCATTTATGTTTCCTATGTATAAGGTTGTAACATAGTCTGCTCGATTTTTTACTTCATTCAGAACAAAAATTAAATGACTTATGAGGACAAATTTGCTCGAATTTTTAGTTTATTCACAACAAAAATTAAATGACTTATAATGACAAATTAATCATCAATATAATTCCCTTCTTTTTCTATAACCTCCTTCCACCTGTAGAAAAGATTTTTATGCCACGTTTGAAGAAATCCCTTGGTTTCGAGTTAAAAAGCGATCACTTCGTTTTCGATAGCTTCTCTGGATTGCAACTTTTGTCCATCTCGGTGGTGTTGCAGACTTCTGAATAAATGGCAGTCTGAAGGTGCGATGTCCGGAGAATAAGGTGGCTGAGGCATTTTTTTCCAACCAAATGCCTCCAATTGGACATTGGTGATTCGAGAGGTGTGAGGGCGCTGTTATCCTGGTGGAATAGAACACTTCTGCCATTAATTAATGCAGGACGTTTTTCTTGTAATGCCATCTTCAATCGTTGGAGTTGTTGGCAGTAGACTTCAGCTGTGATTGTTTGGTTATCTGGCAGAAGCTCAAAATGAATAATTCCTTGCATATCCAACCAAAGGCATAGCAAAATTTTCTTTGGATGGGGTCCATTCCTTGGCTGAGGTTCAGGCTTTGTTTCAAAAACGGTGCCTGCAGTTGCCGAGGATGCAGTGATGTTCAAATATCGATTCGATGTTGAAAATTCGCTTGTGACAAATCATGCGGAACTCATTTTCCAACCTTCACTACTTTTCCTAACAGCTTCAAATGACGATGAATGGTCATATAGCTAACGCCGAGTTGCAGGCCAAGTTCTATTACAGTTACCGTTGGGTTTTCCTCCACTGTTGCTTTCAGCAACTATTCATCTAACTCATTTGGTCGTCCTGTTCGTTGATAATCTTTCAGACTGAAATCTCCATTTCTGAACTTCTCAAACCATCTCCTACACATCCATTCGCTCACAACATCATTTCCATAAACTCTTTCATTAGCCTAATCCTACACTGGCCTAAGTCATTCTAAATCGTGATAAAACATGTGCGAACCTGTCGCCGCGTGTATTTTGCAACATTTCTAAAACTATTTCACATTATCTTGAGGTTATTCTATTATCTATCGTCCGTTTTCTAATCGAGCAGAATTTATGTTACAACCTGATAATATGTAAACCAGAGTGATGAATGGAAGTAATTATGTTCTAAAGACATTTGGGAATGAGTCAACCAACCAATCGCCGCTAAACCCCAGATTCATTCATAAAATGTTACAACCGTTTGTGGTACTCACAACAAATATATGCCAGGTGTCGCTATCTGTTCTTAAGAGTGTTCTAAGAATAATATGCTCAACTGTAAATAGACTCCAATACGCTTAGATGATAAACGAGAAAAATTATTAATATTAAATGGATGATTACATTTAACAGAATGATTACGTAAGCTCACAATTCTGTCCTATGAGAGACACCCGTATGCTTATCAACGCTCCGCTTCAATTGTCGTCATGTTTGGCCAACGTAGCGAGTATTGCAATTCGCGCACGAAAACGAGTAAACAGCAGAGGATCTCAAAGAAACGGGGTCTCTCTTTATAGTTAAAAAAATGTAAAAAAGTTGACATTATTCAAACTAAGACAAACAAATTGACAATAAGGAAAATATCTATTACGTAAATTCTTGAGCATACTAACTAATTTAGAAGAATCAAAAAATGTCAACTTAACATCAACCTTAAGCTTTGGGACCGTAGGTGACAATTGCTTTGGTTGATAAACATAATTCAAAAAGTCATGAATACTTTTATGAATCAAATTCGATGGATAAAGATTAAAAAGAAAAATTATTTAAAATATTCCATCTCCCCATGAAATGCCTCCTCTCCTTAAAGGAGGAGGCATGAAGTTAGAGAGTTCAGAAGAGCAGTGTCCGTTATAATCGCGACAGTAAAGAGAGAGTGAGGCAACAGAAAGATTGAAGACAGTCAGTAAGAGGCGGGGAATTGATGAGAAGAAAAGCCCTTGATTCCATCCGGTCAAGTAGAGCTGTGTGGGTTGAACCACTCCACACATGAGAAACGTATTCCATATAGGGGCGGACGAGATCCCTGTACAAAGACAGCAGCTGAGTAGCGGGTAGAGAAACTGCGGAGCCGGTACAGCAAAACTGAACCTCTTAGAAGCTGTTTTAAAAAGAGAGTAGGCTATATGTGATCTTTTCAGGAAAGATCACGAGAAAAGAAAACCCCAAAAATGTTACGAGAAGAAGAAGGATTGAGTTGTGTATTGTTGAAGCTAAAGGGATAGTCGTGTGAAAGATTGTGACAAGTAGACAGATAAAGAAACCTAGTTTTTGAAGCAGTGAAAGCAACATTTTCTCTGCCCCAATCAGATATAGTAGAAAGATAAGAGGTCAGATACACCATAACCGTCCAACTCAAATCATGGAGTAACTGTTGAGAGGGACGCTGTGTTTACTCCATCTTTTATTGACCCAACACTTTCTCTACATTTCAGTTTCGTTTTCGCGAAGGTGTAGAACTATTCTGAGTTATTTTTGTTTTCTACTACTTTGTTTTCCACCTTGTTTGTTTGCGTCCGCCCTGCAACCGCAAATATTTTTTACGAGTTTTTCCGTTGTCTAAATTACATTCTGATTCTTCTATAATATATACAGTATATATATTTGTGTGTTCTCGGTTATCTTACGGAAGTACGACAGTGTTTGGGATGCACACGAAGTTCAACGCGACACAAATGTGCATGAAGCGACATTAAGAGTGTGGTCATAGTTTGACCTTTTTTATACTGAAAACCGTTAAATATTATTTGGGAATGGAATATATTAAAGATTATGTTAAGTTATGTTAGGTTAAGTTAGTTATTAAAATTAGGTTAAATGTCGCCATTTACAACTCGAAATGTTAAAATATTGCGATTTTGTAAGGTACCCAAACAAATATATATACATATATATATATATATATATATATATATATATATATATATATATATACACAAGTGTGTGTGTGTGTGTGTGTTTTATGAAAATCTCATTTCCCAACGAATTGAGGTGAAAAATCAGAAACAGTACGAATATAAAATACAGAACGTAATGAGGAGGAGGAAAAGTAAAAACTAAAGCATTACACATCCATTCATACTGGCGTCCTGGCGAACCAGCGCCGCTTCATACGCAATGCGTGTTGGTGCTTCCAGGTCTTGTCAAAATTATATATTTATATACATACATGTGTGTGTGTGTGTGTGTGTGTGTGTGTGTGTGTTATGAATTTAATAGATTGGAATAAAAAATATTTGTATTTAGTTCCAGTGAACTGAAGACCAGCTGGCCTCCATGCAATCCATTCGACCTAATTCCAACAGCCCAGTTAAAACTTCATCCAGTATCATTTTCAGTCTCCACCCAGTGGATAAAAACTCATACCCAACTCTAATACCCCGCTTAATGAATTAGCTATATTGTTTATCCGAATGTAGTTTGCAGCTTGATGCTAAAATATTTAGAACAAAGGCGCTGGTGTGGGTCACGTTACTCGTTTCACGTAAAGTTACTTCTCAATTTTTGTGTTTTATTTATAGTAATTGGGCCAGCGTCGTAACACAGTTTCTCGTCGATCAACGACGTTAAGCGACGTTAGGTCTGAAAATTAGTTGGATAGGAGACCGTCCTTTGTCCACAGATTACGTAGCCACCCGCTGTTCGGATCCCGCATAAAACTGTAGTTCCCCTCCGTTATATGACCTCAAAGATGTTGCGAAGGAGGTCAAACAACCCATCATTCCATTGTTTTTAGTAATTATTAATTTTACTGAGTTAATTTTACTAATTAGTTAATTAGTTAATTTTACTAAGTTAATTAACTGTTATTTGTTTGAATCAGCATACGTTGACCTTGACTTAGTCAAATAAATTCTACACTACATTTACCGCTTTCTAAACTTCACCAAAATAAAATGGTAAAATACTGTACAATAAGTTAACTTCTCAAATAAATTTAGAAACGCAAATTTCTTTTCGTGATCCTTTAAAAATAAAATCAACTTCATTATACATTTTCTATACAATTACCCAAGCACAATTTCATATAAAAACAGACCTTAAAATAAAACTAATTCCACAAACTAAATTAAAATCCAAAATAACGAAAATAAATTAAAAATTGGAACAAAATTGAAAAAAAAAAAAATTATAAGTAATGGGAATAAAATTTTTGAAAGTGAGTATAAAATAGTTTCCGTTGAAACCAAGCGAGGAAAATACATTTTCTCTTGTGTCCCAAATTATGTAGTTGCTGTTGATGGCTCATTTTCACCCCAAATAAATTGCCTAATTTTCTTGTAATATCCAGCTTGAATTTTTGTGGTTTTGGAAGCTCAATTTTTTATTAAGTGTCTATTTTATTATAAATTGGTTTCATTTTTTATTTACTCACTTATTCTTTGTTGTTGTAGTCTTAAGGTATATATATATATATATGGGATGAATTTCACACTCAAACACTTGAAATGAATGAATGATGCAAATCCACAGGGGAAAAGAAAAAAATTATTCCAAGATCTTTCGTGCATTCAGCAGTACACCTCGTGAGGGAATGACGAGGTGTACTGCTGAATACACGAAAGGCCTTGGAATAATTTTTTTCCTTGTAGTTTGCATTATATATATATATATATATATATATATATATATATATACAGGGCGTCCCAAAAAAATGTATACACACTTTAACAGCTGATAGCTCAATTGATGTTTCTTTCTTTCCAAGTTAAACCCATTAGAATTAATAATGGCAGTCAGACTAAGCTTTGAACAAAGGAAATTCATTCTAAAATGCTACTGGAAGTGTGAAAACGCAGTTGAAGTGCAAAGACAGTTTAGGAGGGAGTTTCAAACAGATCCACCAACGCGACTTACCATCACTCGAATTAGAGATAAGTTTGAAGCCGATGGAACTGTTCAGAATGTCCACAAGAAGCGTTCCGGAAGACCATGGACATCGACAAGCCCTACAAAGCAAGAAAGAGTACTGGAAACGTATCACCAAAGTCCAAGAAAATCTGTGCGGCAAGCGAGTCGTGAGGTAGGAATTTCAGAATCGTCTGTCCAACGCATTTTGAAGCGCTGTCAATGGAAAAGTTACATTCCAAGATTAGTCCATGCTATTAATGAAGATGATCCGGACCGAAGAGTGGAGTATTGCGAGTGGTACTTGGCACGATGTGGATGTGGATTGGACGAAGGGGTTTCGTAGAATACCCTCCGCGTTCACCAGACCTCACACCACTAGACTTTTTTTTATGGGGATACTTAAAAGACAAAGTCTACGCTATAAAACCTGCAACAGTCGCTGAATTGAGAGCAGCCATTGAACGAGAATGCACACAAATACCAAACGAAATGTTTCGTGATGTTTGCGATTCCATTGCTTCGCGTTATCAGCAGTGCCTGGACCAGAACGGACGTCAGTTTGAAAACAGGCGTTGACAAAACAATTAAATAATGTCTGTAGATTCTATTACATTTTGAAAATGAAATGTATTTTAATAAACACTGCCTTTATAAGTATTTAAAGTGTGTATACATTTTTTGGGACGCCCTGTATATATATATATATATATATATATATATATATATATATAATATATATATATATATGAAAATCCTACCCCCATAATTATACTCGAACTCTTTTCTTTCTGTAAAGGCGTGGTAAAAGTACTCTCATATTAAGGCATAAAAACTGCTGGGTCTTAATCTGAGAGCGATTTTGATGCGTCTTAACTAAAGCACAAACTAACTAAATGAGGTAGGCTACCCAAAATGTATACCAACAGAAGAAAATATTACGCTCAACTCGGGGTTCATCTTTGATATTTTTTATCTCCCGAATCGAATGCGATGGGTTCGAGACCTCTGTCTAAATTGCATTCAGAAACATATAAATTTTACACGACACTAGGGTGTACCATTTTTGGGTCATTTTCAAAAAGTCAAGGTCCAGGAGTCTAATGTTGTGCCAAATGATGTCCTAAACACGAATTTTACAGGCATTTTCTAATCCGACAAATTTTGAATCCCCCCCCCCCCTTGAAATTTTGCGCATCCCCTTTTCCTAAAAACCCCATATATCTCAAACACTATCAACTTTATCGAAAAATGTTATAGAATAAACATGATTTAGAATCAAAAGTTCTATTAGAAAAGTTCATCAAAATAGAAATTTACTTAATTTTGAAAATTTTCATTTATTTTTTAAAAATTTAAATTAAAAACATTTTTTGCTTGCAGTGCCTTCTTCTTAAATAAGGTGTTACCGCCACCTTTGAAGCATCACCCCAATGCAGCTTTGCGGCGATGGGCTTTGTATTTGCTAGTTATAATGCAAATCATAATTAGTTTTTATTATAACTAGCCTATACAAAGTGAGGACAACCTCAAAACTATATACTGTATATATAAAATAAAGCTAAAAATTAACACTTTATCTATAGTTGTGAGGTCCCATCGTTTTTTTTTTCCTTTATTCAACACTTTCCTCAAAAAAATAAAAAGAAACAAGTTTCCTAATTAGAAATCATTGATATAAGAGCTTTTTAAACATAAAAATAAGAAAAGACAATTTATGGTATATTTAATAACAAAAAAAAATCAGCCTCTTCTAAATTAAAACAATCTCTGCAAATAAAAATACCTAATCTATCTGTTAATGAACTATTCTTTACTGAGTTTCATTCTTTTAAGAGTCTCTTTACTAGGATCAGGAATTAGTCTTCTATTCTCTTCCACAATTTGCAAAAGACCTTGAAATTCTTCTTCATTTTGACATTTGTCATGAAAGTCTTGAACCAGCTTGATTCCTCTTTCAGCGGTATCATTGACTACTCTAATAGATGAAAGAATGTTTTTTAGTTTGTTGTAGTCATCGACCTCTTCCCATGTTGATGCTGGTTTTTTTTATCCATGAGTCTGGTTTTGACCCACAGCATTGAAATAAATGCCATGAAATTGGACCTACTAGCTGATGAAGCTTTGTGTCTTCCTTTAAAATGGGGAAAACAGGTTGCCCACATACATAATTTTCTGGAACTGGATATTTGTTTAAGGATTTTGCGATCTTATCTTTTTCATCATTACTTAGCGATCCAAAGAAACTCAAAGGGACCACTTCCTCCGTCAAATACCAGTAATGATTGGCAAAAGATTTCAAAGCAGCATTTGCAACTTCCCTATCTTCCTTCTTGTAATTCACCAAATCATGATAAAACTTCAGATCATTAGCTGGACTATCTAGTGAATTAGAACATAAAAGCCAGTATTTTCCATAAATTAATGCATTAAATAGACACATTCTCTTTAATTTCTTAATCAATGATTCATCATATGATGCTTGGTGGGCAAAGCATACATTTATTTGTATACAAAACATTGCCATCACCTGGCCGGTGCATTGCACCAGTTTCCGCCAATGACTGTTTTCTCTGGAAACCTCTCCTAAAAGCATTAAAAGTGTTCAGCAACCTTATAGTCATCACGTGGAAAGCAGTCAGATTTTCTTAAACATTGGGTCATAAATTCTACACATTCTTCCTTTAGGCCTCTTTGATACCTTGATTTAACATCAAGAACATTGTATGTAGATTTCGTATTAATTTTCTTCCATTTAGACTCGCGAAATTCTTTGAATAACTCAAACTCAGGAGATTTACTTGGGCCAAAAATGGTTTCATACACAGCACACAAAACTCTTTCAGCCACATGATGGCGGCATGCTAACCAAATCAATTTCTTTGCAAAAGTTCTTCAAGTAACTTACAGGAACCTTTCATCCATCCTGAATTGGATGCAGTGGTATCAAATGATACTCCAAAGACATTTTGCTTCAAGTTCCATTTTTCAATACTTTGAAATACAGAAGTGGCTTGAGACAATCCAATGGAATCATCTATTATAGAAACTGATAAAAGTTTTTCTACATTTGGGTATCCAGTAACAAGTATTGCAAGGCGGTCTTCTTGTTCTGAACATGATTTAGTAAGCAGCTTGCTATCCCAATGTACTAGGCAGTGATCAGGAGGAGTAAAATCCTTGATGCAAGTTTCATATTTTCGTTTTCCTGTCTTTCGAGCGGCTCTTGCAGATGTGGTCCTGGAGAGAGACAGTTTTTCAATATCCTTGCCACACCTAATGGCTACTGCAGCAGCAAAAACAGTCCGTTGTCCAATAGAGAGATTAAGTCTGTCTGCAGTGGAGGAAACCAATGGCGAGGCAAGAATATTTTTGGGGCTGGAAGCATTTGAAGGTCCTGCTGTAGGTTCTGTCGGAAACTCTTCATAGCTGTCTGTCTCAGAACTGGTCGTGCTAGAAAGAAGGGTCTCTGATGTTCTGGCTGTAGCACTCACTTGCTTCACTGATTTATGTTTCTCTTTGCGTTTCTTCTCTTTCTCTAATCTAATGTACTTGCGCTGTACTTTTGATGCATACTCTGCATCTAGGAAACCTAAACATGTTTCTCGTTTTGTTCTTTGATCTTCTAAGAATGAAATATCATATACTTTCTGAGGCTCAGTTCTCATGCGGTCTTTTTGGATTAATTCAACGGCATTTTGAGAAGAGATGTCAAAAGGGAATCCATAATTTTCATGAAATTAGAGAGTTCATTTTCAAAGCTTGCTCTTTTTTTGTGCTTGATTAAATTATTATGCATTTCTTCTAGATTTAACAGCATCTTCCTGCCTTTAGGGTTTTACTAATATCTATAGTAGGAATGCATGCTTTTTGCCATATTATTAGTAGCTTCTGTAGAACTTCATTAACAGTAGAATCTTTTGTAACTTTTGGACCCTATACTGCATTCTCCGTAAATAAATAAAATGGCTTAGAACATCTTTATTGGATGGTAAAACAATTTTAGATGAACTCATAATATCAGCCTGCAAGCGACCAAGAATAAAGTCATGCTGTTTTGTAGCTGTTTGACTCATTTTTATTTATTTTTCAAATAAAGCAGTCTGAAAAGAAACAATAAGAGTAAAAACAATGCTTGTTTATTAAAATTCAATGTAAAAAAGGATTTTTAAATTTGGATTATACTCACAATATACTCATAAATAATGTAACTTAAGCACCTTATTTTATATTAATACAATAAGGTGCTCTTGGACAAAAGAAAATGAAAATTTTCAAAATTACGTAAATTTCTATCTTAATGAACTTTTCTAATAGAACGTTTGATTCTAAATCATTTTTATTCTATAACATGTTTCGATAAAGTTGATAGTTTTAGATATATCGGGGTTTTTAGGAAAAGGGGATGGGCAAAATTTCAAGGGGGGTGGGGGGATTCAAAATTTGTTGGATTAGAAAATGCTTGTTAAATTCGTGTTTAGGACATCATTTGGCACAACATTAGACTCCTGAACCTTGACTTTTTGAAAATTACCCAAAAATGGTACACCCTACTGGACACTGGACAGTTTCGAAATATTATGAAATTTGTTATTGTTCATAATAAGTGTGCGTTTAGGATTGTTTAACCTTTTTCGTAACGACAAAGGGCATGTGACATAGGAGACCTACGCCTTTACATGAGGTCCGAACTATCTACCGGTCGCCGAAGAGGGTTCCCCATCCAACTACTGAACAGACCTATCCTCGCTTAACCTCGCCGACCTAACAGGAAGTGGTGTTGCGACGATGTAGCCCTAAAAAAATAGGTCATTACATTTTAATTATATTAGTTACGGACTATACTTTAACATCATAATCTGGGAATAAACATTAATGCCTTAATGCTTTAAAAAAATGCTATAATGTTTATGTGAACGGTCGATCATGATGTTGTAAATAGGATGAGAATATATGATAATATGACGCCTTAAGTATTTTTCATTTCGGGGATACAATTTATGTTAAAGGTAACTTTTAATGGTCCGAATAACTAATCTCTTCAATTGATCAATTTGAAAAACTCATTTAGATTTTGTTACCTTCTTTATCGATTACTTGCCACTCCCTGTCACTCCCATTCCCATTCCCTGTCCGCAAGGGAGAATGCACAAAGTGAGAAATGCACATTTGAGAAAAGATTTTCTTCATTTGAGAAACACTGTCACACCCATTCGCGTTCCCGGTAAAGGCACCGAATGAGAATGGCTAATATTTCCCAATCTAAGTGACCTTAACCTAACATAATTTAACATTAACCTAACCCAACCTGACCTAAGTGGAAAAGTCGTGGATGAGAATGAGAATGTCATGAACAGGGTTACCAGATTGACCTTTTTTATGCCAAAAACCTAAAATTTGGTGTTTTAAAGCGTTTGGCCTACTGATATTCAGTTTGGCCTAGAAATTCATATTTTTCATTTACTGTAGTGTTATGACAGGTTGTAAATTTGTAGTAATTCTTTTAGTGAAGCAAGAGACGTGAAAGCTAACGGTAGTAGCCTATTAGTAGTAGGCAGACAAGGTGGGTTTACCAATGTACAGTATTTAGGCTTAATTTTCTTAGTTTACAAAAGATATGATATCTGATACACTAAACATACATATAATACAAAACAAACTTACAGACATCATACAGACTGATGAACAATTTTGATCTTCCAGGAGGTCAAGGCCCGATGTAGCAGTTTTCTTATGGAGGCTGTTGATCAAGTAGAGAAACGCCTCCTGCCTACGAGGAATATCTACAAGGGCCTGAGTAATCTTCACCCATCAAGGATTTAAGCCAAACAGCTAGGGTTAAGTTTAGGGACCTACCATTCCCTAATCTTCAAGCAAACAAAATTGATACCCTTCATCAGCAGTACAGAAATATACTGCATGTAAATTGGTGTGAAGCTGCTGTATTTAACAACAAAATACCAGATAATTCGGTGCAGTTCCGAATTGGTATAGGTGATCATTGTGATGCAATGGGCAACCACCCTTTCCAAGATTTGGCAAAATATGCGCTGTCCTGCCTTGTAACACCAGTAAGCAATGTTGTGATAGAGCGCATTTTTTCACATGTTACAGTGGTAAAAACTAAATTAAGGAACAGAATGAGTACAAGGGTGCTGGATACCATTATTCGCATCAGAATCAACCCGCACTTCAGGAGTTTGTGTTGAAAGAATTTCACAGTAACACCTAATATGCTTCGGTTATTTTTTGTCTGCAAATTTGTATGAAGATGAACACAAAAATAGCGAAGTAAGTGATGATCTAAATAACTATGTCTAAAAGGTGTTTAAAGATGTACTGAACTTAAGTTTCATCATCATTACGTATTCAAGGTAAATATAATTATTTAATACAATTAACAGTGTGTATGAAGCTAAATATGGTTTATATAAAAAAAATAGCTAATCAAGTGAAAATGTAAATGACTACGTTTAAAAAGTAGTAATGTGTTGAAATAAATACTGTGGAATGGTTTGGCCTTTTAACTGCATTTTTTGGCCTTTATAAGGGGACGTTTGGCCTACATTTTGGCAACTTTTGGCCTTATTCCACTTCAGAAATCTGGCAACCTTGGTCATGAAGTGCGAGTCACCCTGTTTTCCCACTCTTGGACGTAAAAACTAAAATGAAATGAAAATGGGTAAGAAACAAATTGTTTTTTTCATTGAAATTGCTAGAATGAAGTTGTGTTCAGGTCTGATTTTTTTTTACCTTAATAATATAATATATATTTTATATATATTCGTATGCATATATGTTATTATACGTGTATATGTGTATATGTACGTATACATAAATTTCTCTCCTTTATAACTTATTAATGTGATCAGGCAATATTCTGTTCCTAACGTTGTATACAGGTATACCCCGTTATTCATAGCTTCGCTTATACGTTATATATTTTTTTACACCAAATTCCGCTATTCGTAATCCCATCTCCGTTATTCCCAATGAGAATAAGGGAAAAAATAATTCACAATTCCGCCAGCTACCAAACGCAGCGCAGCATGCCTGTATCGCAGGCCATTATTCAGGGAAAGGCACGGTCTTTGTGGCGATGTGAGGAAGGAAGTCGTTGGTGAAGGTGAAAGCAGTGGTTGTGAAACTTTCAGTGCGAGTCGGGGGTGGTTTGACTCCAGTCGGGGTGGGTTTGAGGAAATAAAAGTACAGTACAGGTATGTTTATTTTTTTATTGATGTTATTCATAACTTACTATGCTAATACAGGTCTGTATTTGTGTTTTATACTTGCTTTTATGTATCGTATGGGAACATATCCAAATATCTTACCTTCTGAAAAATGGCCAACGGAACGCATCCCCCATAAAACATGTATTTATATGGGAAAAAATGATTCGTTATTCGCAATTTCGTTATTCGTAATGAGCCTGAGGAACATAACTCTTGCGAAAATCGGGGTATACTTTTATGTTTACTTTCGATAGTAAACATACGTTTTTTCTAATACCATTTACATTCTCTCAGACAATGATTGTTTACAAAACGTTTTCAGAACCGAAAATGGGAATGGCATAAGACGGGAAGTAATCAACAATAATACCTTTATACTAAACGTTTGTAAACGCTTCTAAACGCTTTTAAAAGTTCTGTAAACGATTACTTCTCATTCTATGCCATTCCCATTTTCGGTCCTCAAATGAAAATGACCCAAAGTGAAAAATCTCTATTTGACAAAATCGTGTCTTGATTTTGGACACAATGTTTTCATCGCTGAAACGGCGCCAAATGGAAATGTTTAATATTTCCTAACCTAACTTATTTTAACCAATCCTACCTAACCTAATATTAGCCTAACCAATCATAACCAAACTTACCGTATTCTAACCAATCCGAACATGTGGAGAGACTTTATTATTTGTTCGCTTGAACGCACGATTTTGGAAAAAAGTTCAGCTAGAGACTCAAAATTTTTTAAAAAACAAAAATTACTAATCACCAATCAGTAATGAATAGATATGTTTTTAAAAATTGTATTACTACCACCAAAGAGAAAAAAACTCAAATATTTTTAGTTAGTAATTTTTTATGCGTTTCAGAAATTTTATGTAGTTATGTATATTTGCTCATAGTCTACGTTTCTGCTCGCTCTTTTTTTTTTTTAATAATCTACAGTTCGTTACAACATACAGTAGTGATTAAAGGAAAAACTAGAGAAAATAAGATAAACAAAATGGTTTTGATTTTACCATTATTAAACCCTTGATACGGAGTTTCCTGGGTTGTGGATAGGTCGTCGTGGAACCGTTGCTGAATATCCTCCAAGGTCACCTGATGTTATACCTCTGGACTTCTATCTGTTGGGGTACTTGAAGAACAAATTGCACGGTCTTAACCCTCCAAATGTGCAACACTTACAGAAAGCGAGTTTTCAGGAAGTACACAAAATGTCAACTAATATGAACGCTACTGTGTGTCAATCTGTTTTGGAATTTGCGCCCACATATTTGCGTATAAATGGTGCACATTTTGAACATTCACCATAAAATGACTATTAAATATTGTTTTTACATGCTTACTTATGTGAATAGAAAAGTTTTTATTAAGTGCAATTCATATCCAAAATAATTAATATGAAAATGCGTCTACATTATTTTGAATCGCCCTCTATATATATATGGGGGAAAAAAAAAAAATTAAAAAAAAAAATTATATATATATATATATATATATATATATAAGGTTATATCCCACA